>JAOPUG010000333.1:24205388-24216655 GCA_027564375.1 Micropterix facetella | reverse complement strand
AATATTTTAAAAATTGTGTATAATCTTTAAATTGATTTAAAGCGCCAGATGGCATTTTGTGAATTAAAATGTACCAAAGCAGACGATTAATAATCTCAATAATTTCTTAAAATAGTTTATTGAGATTTCGACGATTAACAGATCAATTTTTAAGCTAAAGTAAAAGGTAAACATATCAATACACATATAGAGCTAATCGAGCAACTAGATCACATTAAATAGATCATATTTTTAAATGTATAGGTTTTTTTTTTAAAATAGTGCAATTTCTTACCTTTTAAAAAATTACAATTACAATTATAAGAGCGTTAAAAATTTGGAGCATTTTTATAAAACCGGGCAACAATTTTGGTGAAATCTCATTCAGGAAGTGGTAAAATATAACAAGACACAAGCGATGTTGAAGGACAAGCTATGGTTTTGTCGATCGCAAAATTGTACAAAATCGATGCTTTCCCGATATCACAAAAATAATTAACAAAAATACAATCTATTTACATTAGTCCTATGCTAGAACTAAAACATAAAAATGTCACAGATAACAAACTCGGAAAACCTTATGTTTAATGGCACCTTATAATAACTTAAGCTTTTTATTATTTTTTTAATTTCTAATAAACAACCGATTTGCAACACTATATAACTAAGTATTGCCGCCATAGTAAAATGTATAATAATATATTCTAAGGTTAATACCGCAATCAATCCGCTCGTTACTCGGTGAGAATGACTAGAATAAAATATTTAAGTAACAAAGTCAATTTGAAGAAGACATTAAGCATCACACTATTTACAAGATGGAAAAATATAATAATAAAAGGAAGATTAAGTCAAAACTTAAAATAACAAAGTACAAATTATAGCGTTCTTGTTCAGCGGTTTATTATGCATCGAAATACACACGTCTGGTATGAATAGATTTCTTTTTGAGACACGACATTTTCGACACTCATTTCATCAGTCTTTCAAAAAACAGTCAACGCAAGATTTCACCATCGAATAAACTTCGAAATGTGAATGTATAAATTTTAATACATACAGCACTTTCCTGGATGTGTTACCTGTGACGTGTTCGGATGCTTGCTTCGAATCTCGAAATTTCACTGGTTATAACTAATCTCATGACTGACGCTTCGAGATATAAAATTGTTCCATGATCAAGTTCCTCCAAAGTTAAGAGTCCGTTAAAGGGGTGCTACTTCAAACAAAAAACCAATACAAATTACTCTCATTATCATGTAAGTTTCATGACCCTGCATTTTTTATGCAAGAGCAATTTGTTTGGCATTTTTTATAAAAAACTATCCCTTAACCCCCCCGGCCTCTTATAATATTTAATGGAATTATCCACCCCTGCCACTTGGAATAATGACATTTTTATACTGGGACTGCAAGAGAAATAGAAAAAAAAATTAAAGGGAAGGGATGTATGTATTCAGCGTGTTCAGGACCTAAGAGCCCTCTTTTACCAGGACACCACGGTGGCGCAACCAGTCGCGCCACTAACAAAATGTATACAACTCAATGGCGTTGACGATTTATACGTTGACGAACTGTCGTTTCGCAGGGCGATCGACTACGAAGGGATGAACCTACCACTGTTTTTTTTCCTTTTATTTAGCTTTGTTTTACGCCGTAGATTTAGCATAAGTGCTAACTCTTCCATTTTGAAACTGTGACCATTCTGGTGTCTGCTCTGGTTTTTCTCTGGTGTCTCTCTCTCTGTTGTCTCGGTAAGACACCACGGTTGCGCGCGACTGGTTATGCCATCGTGGTGTGCTGACGAAATAAAGGTCTTAAGGTCCTGAACACCTTTATACAGAGACAGTAAGTTTGTGCTTCTAGCACTCAAGAGATACAGGCAAACATTCAAATTAATTAATCAGACCAGAACCCACATTGCCACTGGCAGAGGGGTACACTCTGACACGAGGAATGCCTTGTGTAACAGAACCAAGGAGTGGAGAGGAACCAACCTGAGGCAAGCAAAAAGTTCCATTAGAGCCACTCTAATTAACAAATTACTGCCCTAGACTCTAGGAATAACTCGAGGAAGACAGTAGGCCTGCTCATGGGGCACTGTCGACTAAACAAACATATGCACAAAGAAAGGATAGTAGACGACCTCGTTTGCAGGGCTTGTAAAATAGACAATCGAGTCGAATAAAAAAAGAAAGTGAAAATATAATGGGCACATCTATTGTAGATACTGTAATAGGTCTCCCAGGTGAGCATGTTGCAGGATCTATAGTATGGACTGATGGTCAATAGTTATGGCGTAAGCCACAATGGATCTAAAATTAGTACTGAGTTGCGGGTGGCCGAGTGATCGGCAATCCCTCAATTTCATCTTATCACAGCGTACGAAGTTCAAAGCCAGCAGCCAACACCCCCTCCAATCTTTCTATAAGTAAGTACATTGAAAAATCGATTAAGTCACAACACTAAATATTATTTCTTTGTAAAAGTGAGGCAGCTTTGCGATCAGGAAATTTCAACTCAGTTCGCGAACGGAACGTCTAGGCCTTAATAAATTGTGTCATCTGGATAAACCAGAATCTGTATGTCTCAGGAGTTGGGCTTGTGCGGTAAGAGATTCTCACTGCTCGAGCTGAGATTCGGCAGAGATTTAAACACAGATCTATGCGAGTCGCTGCTGTCGTCTTCTCTGTACCGAGCCAGCGTATGATTCTGATTTAACGAGAGCACTGATTTTTTCCGTTTCTGTGACGATTCCGATTCAGCGTCGAGCTCCAGCATTTGCCTGATATTAAATTCGAGAGGATCAATCTCGCAGATAAAATTTATATCAGACACTTGTGGCTGCATATCGCAACCGATACGGACCAATCCACACGGATGCTCCACCTTTTTCGATATATGATAAACACTCTTATTCTTCCGATAACTCGTCGACGGTTCATTCTCGCAGTTCTTACTCCGATTGTACTCACTTATCGCCCTCTCGACGATTATGCTTGTATTCGATTTATCTTGATAGCGTGGAGCGTACGTGGTCTTGTGGTCGAACGACTGCAAGAGCCGCGTGTCCGAATACCGCCGATCCGGGATCTGATTGCAAACATGTTTATCCTCGGAATCGAGCGCGGAAATCCTTCGATTCACATTAAATTTATACGTCTCAAATCCGCCGCTCTCGTCCTCTTCTTTGTATGTCGTTGAGGAGTTCATAGGATTGTACGGGGCGTCCTTGTGGAATTGAGCATTTTCATCTGGCGCTGGATGGTGCTCGACACTGAGCTGTCGCGTCGCGTTTGACGATTGGCTATTGTTGTCGCCGATGGCCGCGTGCGGGTTGTTTTCGATGTTGGCGACGACTTGGCCCTGGTTGAGTCGATCGAGGTCTCTCTGCCGTCGACTGCTTTGGACGGTGACGTGCTGAAGAACGGGCGACGGCGGAACAATGCCACCTTTCTCGGGTGCATTTTGGATTAGTAATATTCTGAAATATTAATAAAATATACACAATACTGTTGTGTAAAATACAGGCTAATGCAGTCCTCCTAAAATAGCGAATGAAGTTCGTTACCTATTATGAGCTCTCCACCGGTTGCAAAGATGAAGATATTGTCGGCATTGGATATACATAAAAACGGCACCTCCGGTAAAGCCAACTGTCACCACCACTAGTTTAGTCCAAAACGGCCAAGCTAAAAGAATTAAAAGCATCGTCATTGATAATTGACACCGTACTATTCGCTAAATATTAAACATAGCAAATGTCGCTAGTGCTTTGACCCAAATGGTATGATAAACTCAAATTCGTTATTACTTCACTAAGATTTTAAACAAAGCGAGAAAGATTCGCTCAGCGCTCTATTCGCCCATCGTATGAAGGAAAGAGATAGAAATCTGTTTTAATGTGTAAAACTCGCGGATTAAATTAAAAGTATTTATGATTAAATCATCAAAATGATTTGATTAAATGATAAGTCATCGTCCGATGCTTGACCATTTGCCCCGATGTGTTAAGAGGCCACCCCTGCACCTTATTAATTCGGCGGTTCGAGGAAACTGCCTTTGACATTGGAATAATTTTATTTTAAACAACGTTTATATTATTATTTAACATTTTTTTATTATCTCGTTCATTTCTACATTTAATTTTATTATATAATTCAATTCACGTCAAAGGACTTTTGTAAATTACACTAATTATTATTTACAATTTTACATATTTCATTCTAAAGGTCAGGTCACGAAAAGAAAAGGTTACAGTTCTTTAAAGGAGGCAGCATTGTCATTGTCCAGAATTGACTCTCTCTTGCTACATATACATAGCAGAAAGTTCAATACCAGACGGACTATGCAGATATGGAATGGAGCATGAGACAGCAGAGTGCGCGATCTTAGGCATTGGCCATGAGAAAGGAGATAATCATAAGTATTTATTTGTGGCATATATGGCTGGGATACATGGGGATCGACCCGTGTGGTTCCTTTATACCAGTAATTCTCAAAGTGGTCAAAATGGATCCCTAGTGGTCGATTTCAGCTTGCGCGGAGTCCACATAAGCGAGAAAAAAAAATGGTGGTACACAAGATGCAAATGGGGATCCACATGAGCCGACCATATTTACGCAGGTTATCATCAACTTTTGGTCATTCTGTAAGTGTCTTTATTACACCTAAAACAGATTGTGTGTACAGCATAGTATTTTAAACGTATATAAACTTATATAAATCGCATTAAGCAACGCGCGCATCACAATCGTCGTGGAAGGAAATCGCAACACAAATTGCATCACTAGTTGATTGAGGAGGTCAACCCACATGACTAGCGAGGAAAGGTGCAAGCGAAGCCGCTTTAACGTGTGTCTGCAAGCATAGGATAGACAGCTCACATGAATGAGCAAGTGAGATAGTTATATTTGTGCAGTTAGTGTGGCTTTCTCAAACTTTGTACTTCAAGGTCGTAGTCGCTTTGAAATGTACATGTGCCGTGCAAAATATAAGTGCCTTTCAATAAAGGTATGAATAAAATCTGTACATCGTCATTTGTACACTAGCAAAATTAGCAGCACTGTGTCAGCTGTCAAAAACACATTTGAAGTTAACTAGGCAGGCAGGGGTCTACGGAAAATAAAAAATATCAGCAAGTGGTCTACGGGGCATAAAAGTTTGGGTACTTCTGGAGTAAACATAAAAACGCACTGCCAATTACACTGAAAAAAAAATGGGTCTATAATTTATTTTTCTTTTATTATTTAGAAAAAATATAGCTGTTTCAAAACATGAGATACAAACATAATAAATTTCTAGGACAAAACTAATTACATGTATCCACGAACATTTTTTTTTTGAAAAATAAACAGCAGCAGGAAGTGGGAAGGGAAGTCATAATACGTAAATAAATTTAATACGAATACACGTTATATAATATAGTCATACATAGATGCTATTTAAATATATTCATGAATACATATTATTATTATATTGCAATTACAACACCGTCATTAATCATCGTCTATATGCGTTTTTTGGGATGTTATCGAAATGCTTTTTTGTGATGTTATCGATGTGGGAGTCAAATAATAATTTACTATTTCAAAGAACTCCTAGATCCAGGATTGCATTTTTCTTGGTTATCAAGAAACCATGACAGTATAATGAAAAGTTAAAATATTGTTTTTCCATGTAAAAATAACAATAGCACATGTCTCAATATTCAGGAATAAGCGATTCGAGGCGCAATAAAGAGCTATTGACCGATTGTCAGTCATCAGGAGAATTAACAGGTGCATACAATAACATATCGTCTGCGAAAAGTAGAAAATTACAACATTTTAAAACATTTATGTCATTGATATAAAATGTTAATAGCAGTGGTCCTAACAGGCTACCCTGTGTACCTCCAGGATATACTAATGTCCAGTCAGACTTAAATCCCCCAACAACCACAGACTTAAATCCTCCAATAGCCACAGCAACGAATTTTGTATTTGTATTTGTTTACTCACTTTAGTGATGTCATCTTTTTACCTATCATGGTTGTTTATAACAACATATTTTTTTCAAGCCGGTCTTTTATGAAGCAAAAGCCAGTATTTGATTAAATATACTCATAAAATAAATTTACATGGCTATTTTTATGCGAGATTAACATTAGTTACCATAAATTCCACCTTCCAGTTTTTAATAATGTATATTATTATAGGCAGAATGTTATGCACAATTTCTGCATAAATCGGCACCTGTTTTTCTAATAATGTTGTAAATATATACAATCAATTAAAAAAGTTGTTTAACATTGATTTTTAAATTCTGCAAACTTAGCTTATCTAGAGTAAAAAAGCAGATCTTTTGGTTGAAACTTTTTTTTTCTGTGTGGATTCAAGAATGGAAGAATGAAATAAGGAAATAATTGATGATATCCTTCTAGCTAGTTTTGGCACAGCGCCCACAGCATTTGGTATTAGGTTGATTCACAAATAATTGTTATTTATTTCACCATAGAAATTACAAATTGGAAGAAAACTAATCTATGATATAATCACCATTATTATTCATAACTTGTTGCCATCTATCAGGCAACTTGTCAATCCCCTCCTCGTAGAATGTCCTAGGCTTTGCCGCAAAAAAGGATTTCACGAGCTGCTCGTACCTGCTTGTTGTTTGTTGGTAAACAATTCTCCGTTAAGGGAATTTTGAAGCGACCGGAAAAGGTGGTAATCGTTTGGAGAAATGTCTGGTAAGTATGGCGGGTATAGTAAAGTGGAGCAACCTAGCTCTAATATTTTGTCCTGGGTTCATAGCAGTGTGAGGCCCAGCAATGTCATGGAGCAGCAGTACTTGTCGTCGATTAATCCACGCTGGACACTTCAATAAGTTTTTCTTGTATTGGTTGCAGATGTTAAACATACACTTCTGCTGTAACTGTTTCATTGCGGTTCATCAGTTCAAAGTAAATAATACCGTGGCGATCCCACCACACATAATAAAAAATTCCTGCCGTTAACGTTAGCTTTAGGATCAGGTGACGGGGGCGTATCCTTGTCCAGACACTGTCTTTTCCTGACAACATTTCCAATGCTATCCACTTTTCATATATAGTAACAATATTGGCCAAGGAAGCTGATTTCTTTGTCGTTAGAGATGACTAATGGCAATCGACATTCTGTTCACTTTGTTCTTTTCTGTGAGATTGTGTGGTAGCCAGACTCCAAGCTTTAACACATTTCCTAGTTTCTCAAGGTGACGCCACACAGTTGGTTGAGATGTATACGGTTTCTCTGCTAATTCTCGCGTTGTTTGGCGAGGGTTTTGTTTTACCAAAATTTTCAATTGGTCGTTGTCTACGTCAGAAGACCGGCCCGGCCTTGGTTTATCTTGAAGCGTCATATCTCCGGAACGAAATTTAGTGAACTAATTTCTCACTGTTCTTTCTATTATTACTGCATATTTTTTCAGCCGTTTCCCTAGCGTTGTTTCCAAGATTAAACTCCCACAACATAATATGTCTAAAATGCATTTCAAATTTTCCATTTCTACCACTTTTTATTTTACAAAAATGTATGTACGCACTGTCCAACTTCTAAATCAATAATGACTAACCCATACTTACTATTTACAAACAAAACTACAATAAATCACCCCACTACAATAAATAAGGGGTTCTGAGAAATTTCAAATTACCTCTACTTGCATCGACAAGTATTTATGAATCAACTTAATAGTTCAAAATAGGGGTATCTCGCTTAAGTGCTTGACGTAATTAATCTTGGTGCGATAATGCCAGTGTACTTACGACAGGTCAGGAAACTGCTGCAATAATAATGCTTTATTGCTGCGGCTGGTCTAGAGAAGTGTCAGTGCTACCGGTGAACCCGCCATCTTATGGAGTTATAACGACCGTTGTCTTGTCTCTCGTGGGATGAACGCAAAGACTTAGGACATATACAATTCTAAAGCCAAACTAGGCTAAGAGTCCAACGCCTTACCGCGAGGCACCAGGAAGTGCCACCCAGGGGGCGTTACTACCAGATTTAGACGGATTTCCCTATCCTCCAGTCTGGTCACAGATTGGAGGTTGCTTGCGTGGCCTCTGTTTGATGTTAGCAGTAATTTGTCACTCGAATTTATTGCAGATCCGAGGCGCATTTTGCCCGTCGAGTTAGGTGAAATCAGATCAACACCTATGCCTGCTTCATAGGAAACGTATGTTTCCTCGGTTATTCGTTGGAGTACATAATCGATTCGCTGATGCCGCACGGTGCGCAAACCGTCCAGTTCCGCTCAAGGTGTTCCCCGGATTGGAACCTCCGATCCCAACTGTCTACGACTGCAGTGTACAGCTCCCAACAGAGTTCACAGCGGCCCTTCCGTCGAGGAGGTTACCGGATGGGAGCTGAACCGTGAGTTGGGCCGTGAAAACACAGACAGGCCATCAGGCCCAAGCTGGACGGAACCATTAGGAAAGCTGCAACTGGTCTGTCGAGTGGGCGAATTTGTTTTTCAATATAGGAGATTCGGCAGTACAATCGTCACATGACGATGTACTGCCCAATTCAGAAATTTTGCCCTTAACTTGATGCCATGCGAGCGGAAAACCTCGGATCGGATCGGAAGTTTGCCGAAAACGGCTGAGACAGCACCAATCCTGCCATTAATTTCAGCGTCTAAATCCTATTTTGATGTTATTGCCTTGCCAGGTAATAAAAAATCTCCGCTCGCTTCAGTACATCTTGGCCAAGACATATTTGGAGAAGCACATTACTTGTGCCGATGGCCATCACTTCGATCTTACTTATGCTAATTTTGAGACTGAATTTCCTACATACAGGAAATTAATAAATGTATCATGATAACAAATCAGGAAGTCTGAAGTTTAATCGTACACTTGTGTACGCATGTACGAGGTTGTTTCATCACGGCTGTGCTTGCCCATTGCATATAGGAAGAGACATTCTCAAGGTTTTTGCATTTTGTAATAAAAATAAAACATAATTGCTTTTATTGCAATGCTAAATTTAGCTGACTGTGATACCTCAGACATTTGATTTATTAATGCTCAAAATACCTAATTAGCTTTCAACAGAATGTCTTCAATGGTAGGTAATGTAATTACATAAGTTAAATGAAAACGTAATGCATTGGATAAAAATAATTTAGCCTTGGTATTTCTATATTTAAACATTTATGAACATGATATTTTAAAACAGACAAAAAATGCAAATAGTTTTCAATTAAAACAAAAAAGTTATGGTGAAATCTGCAGCTATATATAAATTATTTTTCAACAAGATCGATTTGGATCAGTAACGACCCAAACAAAATAATGTGATATGATCGACACCAGAGATGCTAAAATTTTATTTGAATACCTTCCAACTTACAATTCCAGGCCCCAGTAATGGTGGTTCCTACAAAGGTGACAGGCTAGTTCCTGTCACCTTTGTAGGAAACACCCTTGAATAGCTAGACATATCTTAGCTGACTGAAAGTCGACCTTATATCAATGTCAGTACGCCTATTGCCATGACAAAGTCCTTGCCAAACTACCCTCCAATTTTGTGCGGGAAATACTGTTTACCTCAAAACGTTTCTAAATAATCGAGAAAGTTCCAGCTGGATTTTTGCAGTCAGTTAGGCCTCTAAGCAGTATCATTTTCTTGAAAGTATCGCATGCACATCTCTCTATCCAAATTTAAATCTTTATTCTCGGAAGATGGCCCTTGTTATAGAATTAGC
The DNA here is from genome assembly GCA_027564375.1 of Micropterix facetella. Classification (NCBI taxonomy): domain Eukaryota; kingdom Metazoa; phylum Arthropoda; class Insecta; order Lepidoptera; family Micropterigidae; genus Micropterix; species Micropterix facetella. The sequence goes on along the minus strand of JAOPUG010000333.1, from coordinate 24,206,944 downwards.
TGTTTCATGAGAATCAAATCAAATCTCCCCAAAGACCAGTACAAACTAAATACAGTGAAATCTAAATCAACGTTCCTCGAGCTTCATTTTCCCGCATGTATTGTTTATTTTGTATGATCCCGAATTAATCCATGCATTCATCGTTTCTCAATACATTGTATTACCGCAATGATCATTTAAAATATCGCTATTTATTGTGCTTAATTTACTCAATCGACTGATTTGTGAAAGCAGTGGATAGGCACAGCAGAAACTTGGACAGTTCGTAGTTCGTTAGGAAATTCTCGTGACATCATGCCGAAGCACTGGCACGGTGCGGTCACGATGACAACCTATGTCCATCGACCAGTAACATTACAAAATTCCAGAAAAGTGTGGCCAGCCAGCGAAATGTCGACTTTATTGTAAATTTTCTAGGAAATTCCACCTGCACCCGACGCTTGATGCAATACAATACAAAATCAAATCTATGTGAAACATTATTGAAGGAGAGAGTGGAAGAAGTTGAATAAGAAGATGAAGAGGATTCTCCTGCTGTACCGACATTTTCGGAGGCATATGTGGAGTTTAAATCAATGAAAGCCTTTGTGTATTCGCATAAAACTAGTGACGCTGCAAACCGTGCTATTTTGTATTAAAAAAAAACTGATTAATTATGGTCAGAAATCAACTATCAAGCAAACGATGAAGAACTTTTTTTAAAATATCATTTCTTTTTGTTTTGATGCCTAATAATTTTTGACTTCAGTGTCTTATGTATTTTTGTATTATGTAAGAATTTCGCTGTGGTAATTTTATCTACTTCTACAATTTTGATATGTTATATGCCACTGTGTTGTCTGTAGCTTTCCGACCCACCCCCCCTCCCCCTACACCCTCATCTTACGCACCCAACTCTAGCAAGTCTAAATTTTGCATCAAATTGGATAAAACCTGTGAATTTTGCTTAAGTGGGTTAAAAAAGGGTAGTGGGGGTGGATTTTTGTAACACAAATGAATACGGTATTTTTTCTCTTGTGTTCAGCTGTCATCTTCGCATAGGCAGAGGCGGCTACTCTGTCGCCAGCTACATGAAGCCAAGATAGCCGGAGAAAAGGACCTCCACAGCTTCTCGCGCATACCGCTCCATACTAAAACTGATACAGAGTGTAGCAAAACAAAACAACAAGCGCAAGGCAGCATTTCTCAAATGCAAAGAGGAAGCCCTGTTCGACAAAAACCGTTTCAGTTACAGCAAAAAGTTTTGTCTGCCGCCAAGGGCAAAATCCAATTCCCGGAATAAATGGCCACAGACTACTTCACGACCACATATGTGGATCTGATGTGGTCCCATACGTACAGTTCCCCCCCTCGGGCATTACACCTCCGCATCTCCCTACGGTAGCCTTCACCTCTAATTCCCATTTCTAGATGAGATTCGCACTCAGGTTATGAGGAAGCCGTCGGGTTCTACTCCAGGTCCCAATGGTATCCCCTATTTAGTGTATAAAAAGTGCCCCTGCCTTCTGCAATATTTAGCATCTATCTTCCGACACATATGGAATAGCGGTGTAGTC
>JAOPUG010000333.1:23884215-23898961 GCA_027564375.1 Micropterix facetella | reverse complement strand
GTGTGTGTAAAAAATAGCAACATTATAAAAACTTGCATTATTAATTAATATTCAATGGTGATTATGGATGAAACTTGCACTTTTAATAGATTTTTTTTAATCAAGAAAAACTATTTTTTTTAACATTCCGGTATAGTCATATATTTTATGACTATTGCTAAAATGCTTTACTATATTATTTGAGCTTCTTGTTATTGCTGTTTAGCGTGAAGGTTGGGTTCAAAACATATTATAAAATAATAAAAAATCTGCATAGCTCTCAGATACATTTTTTCTCATATTTCCTATCTTTTTGAAAAGTCTGAAATAACTTGAGAAAGGTACCTTTAGTTATGATAATTTTTTTTTTCAGTTCGCTAACATCATCAGTCTACGGCGGTTGAAAATTGCTAAAAAATACAATTGTCGAAATTTTCATGCATCGTCGCCTTAGTCTGGGCTAGTGGCTTAGGCTGTGCGTTGTGATACTTTGGCTTATGAATCTTTTTTAATTTTTATCTTGGAATAAAATGTCGTAGCCTCATGATATTGTTTATATAGCCTTTTAATAGCTCTGATGATCCAGAATTGTCGAAAACCCGAAATTTAGCCACCATTTCCCAAAATATGATTTTTGGTATTTTATACGTAAGGAATTACTCAATTTCTATTTAGATTAATGACTAGATTTCCTAAATTTCTTCGGAGATATAAACTGGAGATCATTTTATAGTTTTATGAAACAATATTACGAGGATTTAACCAACGAAAAGTATTAAAAAAAATAGAAGCTTTTTTTATTAAAATATATAATCGAATAATGTTAGGGACCTATTCAGATTATGTATTTCATGAAAATGTTTAGAAATATTTTTTCATGCTCCACAGCCGCGATCTCCCCTGATCCCCAGCGATCAGGCAAATATTATATATTTCATACCCATTCGATGCATCAATATTTCAAAAGCTTACACACCGCTGTCAATATCGCCTCTGCATTGTCGTGTGTAATGTTTTTTAAAGCCGGCATCTTTTAAAATGCACCCCTAAATGGCATTGTCATCGACAGATACCTCCGCGTTATTGATCCCGATAAAATTGCTCTGTTCATATTCCTTTTTTTTGCTTTCACGAATAAATCTTCCGATCGTTTCAAAACATTTTCGTTCGCTAGGCGCGGTGGCATCCCATTGTCTATGCTTAACCCTTTCTGCCTTGGCCGCCGTGCGCTCGGGGGTATCCCTTACCCCGAACCATTAGAAACAGAGACTTGTGGGTATATGCGAATATGTTTGCCAGATGCATTGCTGTGCCCGCATAGAGGTATCTGCATTCGCTTGTTTTGTTTTACATAAGAACATCAACTACATATTAAATGAAAATTATAATTTATACACTATTTATTAATTAAATTTAATGTCAAATAACATCTAAAATTTTTGGCAATTGATAAATTTAAGAATATTGAAAAGTGCAAATTGGTACCTACCTCTACATAGTTACTAAAATTGCAAAGTTTCCCTATCAATATGACCACTAACTGTACTTATAAGTAGGTACATGTATACCTACCTATGTAGATAGCCACGTGGTAGCGAAACAATATAAAACACTTATAGGTGTTAAAAGTCAGGTTTTACGACGAACTCGTATTACATTCTTGGTAATTTTGAAAATATATTTGTAGACCTACATAATATCCCGTTCATATAACATAGGTCACACTGAAAGTTTCCGGAATTGACCACTTACATTAACAATTTAAAAAAAATAATTACAATATTGCAGAATGAAACCCTTTAGCTGCGTAATAAAGTTTGTTTCATGTAACTCTCATTTGTTTTTCATTGTGGCCTCATTTTAAAAATTGCGTGTCTGCATTACGATTGATTTAACTCGTGATTTGTTTTGCTATGTATGATTTTCTACGATTTTAAGTGTAATTTGATGGCTCCACAGAGCCTAGTTCGGGTTCCAACTTTTTGCGATGAAGCACCAATCAAGATGACAATGTATATATAGCTGGTCTGCGAAATTCAAAAGCGGTCGTGTACTCTCAGTAACGAATTTCGTGAAGGTCATCCGTCCACCGCTGTCAACAACAAAAACATCGATGCCATGCGCCGTATCATCGATACAAACAGGCATCCTTAGGCATAAGCATGAGTCAGTTATAATCAATCCTACACAAATATTTGGCTGTGAGAAAGCTGTGATCGCGGTGAATCCCACATAATTTGACTGAACAAATTAACAGGTGACGAAACATGAATTTGCAGCTACGACCCTGAAACAAAGCAGCAATTGACCATTTGGGTTTCAAGATGAGCTGAACCCAACCAAAGTGGCGCGTGTGCAAAGTGCCGCGAAGAGACTGATTGCTTCTTTTTTTAGGAAAACTGGACACGTGTCTACTGTTGCTTTGGAGAATTACTGTACACTAATTGCTGATTGGCCCGGAGCAACCGTTGATCGACGATAACTGCGGCTACGTATTCTATGACTATGGAGTGGACAAATGAAAGAGTGATTGAGCTTCTGGAAATACTTAAAACTGAACCATATTTATGGGATCTGCGAAATAAAGTTATAAAAATCATGCTTCTCAAAATGAAGCATGACGTCGAATAAAAGAAGTTTTGTCGTTTCCAACAACAATTGAAGAAATTCTTTGTGTTAGTTTTTTCTTTGACCAGTAATGATAAAACACATTAATATAATAAAAAATATACTCATAAAATACAGTGTAGCAGCTTATGCATCTTGTTTGGTGGAACATTAATCGCCGTTTTTATGGCGATATTAAGCATTAACGTTGTCCGTTTAAGTTTGGCTACTCAGTTTGTCACGTTAATTCGAGGAAAAATTAATGCCGGTTTTATCGCGATAATGGGCATTCTCGTTGACCGTTAGTGTGGCCCCACTATCAAGGAGAATATTTTGAGAAACATTAAACTGATTTTTGGCCATTCATTGTTATTTTTTTCTTATTAATTCCGGAAACTTTCATAATGGCAATTGGTGGAATTGGAAGAGCAAATCATACAGTGGAAGAAGTCAGCAAAAAGAAGATGTAGAATATCAATTCGGTGTAACCCTCTTGCGATTGCCAATTCGACAGTGCATATTGAAATGTAGCAGTCCAGCTTGGTTAAAAATTTACGAATGAAATTCGACACTTTTCATGTGTGTCGGTCCTCTGGGAAGGAAGGGCTGGCTATTGCTACCAGGCTGCCCCCTCATCAGAAGTGGGATAGTGTCAATTTAAAAATATTGACTGCCCGTGAATCGAACTGGCACGGCTAGGCATCAATAAAACGGGGACCGAAGCTACAGATTAATAAAAAAATTATAATGCTTCGCTAGATGCGTCAAACTTTTAAAAGGCATCAAACGACTAAAATCTGGTACTTTTTTCTTGGCAGGGTGATGTCCCCTTCTTCTTCTTCTTGTTCTTATTTTTCCGCTTCTTTTGGTACCATGTCCGCTGCCGAACGTTATGTCTATCATATTGACCTACTACAACTTTAATGGCCGTCACTCAAAACAAGGATATGGTAGATTTCTGAAAATATTTCCTTAGATTATGGAGATAAGATTTCCTTTCTCTCGGACCTCTTCTTCTGGCTATCGGCCCTTGGATACTTATATGCATAATGGTGTATCTTTCGGAATGACGCATGGCATGAACGAGGTATTCGAGTTTGCGAATCTATATTGTCCTTGATATTTCTATGTTTTTGCTCAAATGCTTAAAGGCGTCTGCATTCCTGACTGTCAACCCAGCTAATACTTAGCTTCCCCCGATAGATCCATGTTTAAAAGGCTTCAAGCTCTATTGACGGCGTGTCTGTAAGTGTCCATCCATATAATAAAATCGAGAATACGTAGCATCTTAGAAGTATGACCGTGTCAGTATGATAGAAGTACAGTAGGGTGGTGTTTCTTCAGCAAAATATCTTTTACATCTCAAAGAATGTACTTCTGGATTTTTTAATGAGAATTTTATCTTCGTGCTAACATCCTTATAGTCGTTGATAAAATTGCAGATAAGTTAATAATGTTCAGTTTTCTTTCATCAAATTCCATAAGATGTAACTGTATGTGTATTTACGGGTACTACACTGACTACGATGTACTGGGTCTCCTATGTTTAGCTTCAATCCATAATCCATATACATTTAGAACAAGCGCTGAAGTTCTTCCACCCTGCTGGAAATAATTAAAGTGTCATCTGGTATATTAAATTGTTGATGTTTACCCCATTGTCCAATTTATCTAGTGATTCCTTAAATATGAACTCCGAGTAAAGATCGAAAAACAGGGGCTATTTCATGCAACACTGTCTGACCCGCACCATATATCCACTTCTTCAGAAATATTCTGCCCAACCTTAATATGCGCTCTTTGGTGCTAATAGAGATTAGTGATAATACGTCAGTCATCATATGCTCGTTGTTGGCCCTTTAGTTGATTAAATCTCATTAAAAACCGTCATACGAAGTGGTTTCTGTGACTACGTTTCTAAGCTCTATTTATACTGGACTTGGAACAGCGCCGTGGAAACCACACTATCGGCTTCTTATAGCAGTATAGAAGACAATGGAAACAATCACATTATACGTGGGCCATACTGAATGTTTCTGGAACTGGCCATTGCATTAAAGATATTAAAAATAATTCCTATTTTTCAAAAATGGAAATCTTTGGCTGTAGAATATTTTTTTTACGTCTGTCATTTGTATTTTTTTGTGGCGCCATCTTGAAAATTACGTGTTTACCTAACGATGGAGTCAAGAAATTTTTCAATTTATGATTTCTTACTATTTTTACTGTGGTTTAAGTCAACAAGAAAGTTGCCAAATACTTCAATTAGCGTTTAATAATGAAGCCCTATATCGTAGGTCTGTGTATAATGAATTCAAACGTGGACTTATTCATCTCCAAGATGATTCACGTGAAGGCCGGCCAGCGACAGCGGTGATAGAAACTAGCATTGATGCTGAACGACAATTAATTTCATGGGATAAAAAAAATATATCTTAGAAAATTCGTACAACATTCAACATTGGCGTGAGCCAAGTTCAAAATATTTTGCAAGTACACCTCAAAGTTCGGAAGCTTCTAACGAGGTGGATGTCGCTAGCGTTAACGGACGTTAAAAAACGACACCGTGTAGAATGTTGTGATAAAATGATAAAAAAGCACGACGGAGGGCAATCATTAGCCGAATATGATATCGTAACAGAAGATGAAAGCTGGGTGTACTGTTAAGAAAGAGACTCTGCTGAAAGAAAGAGTCATTCGGCAGAGTGGGTCTTTCCTTTGGAGGATTTGCCGACGAAAGTCAAGCAAGTTCGAAGCACTAGTAAAATGATGGTTGCTTATTTTTTAAGCAAGACGGGATATTATACGACAATTTCACTTGAAAACCAAAGAACAGTCACTACAGATTGGTACGTTAAGATTTGCTTGCCCAGTGTTTTAGAAAAAGGTCGTGAAAAATGTCCTCCCTGCAGAGTAGTTCTCCATTACTGTATGGACTCTGCTAAAATGATGATTGAAGACCTCAAGCGTGGAAATGATGACGAATCCTCCATACAGACAGAACCCTGCACCCTGCTATTTTTTTTAAACCCAAAAATTAAAGATAAACTTCGAGATAGCGGTTCACGACCCCAGAAGCGGCAGTGATAGCGTTCCGAGAAGCCATTGAGGAGAAGCCTATAAAGAAGACTGTGCCAACTGCTTTTTCCAATGGTTTCAATGAATAAAAAAATGTATAAATTATCAAAAAAAATACTTTGAAAAACAGTAAATACAATATGTATATACATTATATACATTAAGTGCTTTACTCTATCCTAATCTAAAAAAAATCAGTATGCTTAAGTATTTCTTAGTCACATCATGGCTGCGAATTCAATACGCCCAAATTCTGCCTTTAATGTGCCAGGGGCGGAGATAGGTACTCATCAGGCCCGGTACTTGAAGTAAAAATATTTTCATTGTTTCCTTGTCCATTAGCTCTACAACTCATCGAGAGTTTTGTCTTCGTCAATATTTTTAGGTACGTATGAATAACATATTTATTTAATAATCTTCATATCCTATGACTAATGTGGAGGAATATCGATGAAAACGAGACAAATTTGCTTTATTTGTTTTACATTGTTATACTTTTTAAAATAACATATCCCTACAATAACGTGTAAAATAAGTGGTTTTGCGAAGATGGGAAAATATTGTCATATGACTTTGGCCACCTAAGTGACCAAAATAGTCACGCGGGACTAAGGACTATCAACCACACAAAGTTTTTGGAAAGCTTTTTCTCTCAGAGCAAATATTGCTCAGAGCAAAAAAGCAGATAAATAGTTGGGGCATCATAAGATTTATCTCTAACGTAACATTTGAACCCCTTCCACACAGTAGTTCCTCTTCATTGAGTGAGTAATTACAGAAGTGGTACAATGGATCGCTCGTGGTTTACGTGCTCAGTTGAGGTAGTTATTTTAAACTACCCTGAACATCTACCCTAGCTTAAACTACCCTATACATACATATAAGAAAATAATCATATGGGCCGAAATTTGACAAACCCTTGGGTTTTCATCCTGTCCCAGTTTTTAATATGCGTTTATGAAATTATTGTTTTGTAAATATCTAATACTTATTTAGTCCCAAATTCTCAGTATTAAGTATTTTATGTTACCGCAGAAGTTGGACTATAGACAATAAAAGTAGATTTAAAAATGAGATAAAAAATCTTTAAATAAAGATAAATCCTCATAGCGGGGGAGTGGGGGTCTGGACTCCTCCCCCCCCCCCCTGAATACGGTCTTGGAAACAACGATCTCTGCAGACATTCGAGTCTGATTTCAAGATGATGAACTAAAAGAAAGCTATCAAAACCTGGTAAAACATATGCCTAGAAGAGTGAAACGTGTTATCATTGAATATAATGGTTATCAATGCAAAAGAGAGACACAATTATTAAAACCAATAACGTATTTATTTTACTGCTTCTAGTGTACTATTTTTTGTATGTATGTGTCCAATAAAAAAGTGCTTTCAGAAGAAAAATACTCTATGTTTCAATTAATTCGCATGGTACTGCAAATATATCCAGTACAAGGCGATCGCTTTTTCGCCATGTATCCCCACTGATATTATTTCTCAATGTATTCAGGCTACTAATTATTGCGATATATTGTCCTAATAATTTGATTTAATAGTTATCATTACCGTTGATTTTACATTGATTAAATAAAATCAATGATTTTATAATACATTAAGTTGTATAATCAACAATAATACCATTGATTTTATATAATCAATGATATTTAGCCTCGATTCCAATGATATCAGCGCCATCTGCATTTACCGTCGAAAAAAATATTGGATGGTTATTAAGTCGGCAGGTAGTTTTGATGCGGGAAAATCGACGATCGTTCATTTCATGTTCCCCACTAAGGAAATGCTTTGTCTCGTTCGCGTGAACTAATTTCCAATGTTTATATTCAACATGAAGAAACGCAATCGGGCCCCGATTGTGTTTCTGAGCAAAAGTGCAATTTAAAAATAAATCTCTGTTTAAGATGGAACTAAGGAAATATATTTCGTTAAACAGCCCTTATAGTTTTGAAGAATATTAAACTAAAATAGTATTTACGAATTTGCTGTAAAATTGTCAATAGGAGGTCTATAATGTATATCCTAATCTATAATAAATTATTGTACTTATACTAACACCCAGGTAAAAGTTATAATAAGCCTCACTTTTAGATGTAATTTATTTTAAAGGATATTCCAATGTACTTATATTTCGCGTATTTAAGGAAAATAAACAATTAAGAAATTCATTATTGAGATATCAGTTTGAAAAATTTAAATTTCAGATGAAAGGCTTCAGAGATAAGGAGCAATGAGAGAGATATATAAAATAAAAGGACCGACACTACTCGGACAAACGACCTATATACGAAATGAGATCACGCTTTGGTTAAACCCAAAAAACTCAGAATATCTCGTTAATGCGTTGAATAAAATTCATTATTTAACGCATTAAAAGCGTTTTGGAGCGGAGATGAAACTTGGATTGCACTTCAGATAATCTGCTGAAAAAATCTCCGTGTAAATATTCAACACGAGAAAAGTCTGTCACCCTTAAGACATTGTGCACGTACTCTTTTCCTTCCTCTCAAACAAGACGGACGTCTCTTACGTGGAACTTTGTGTTAGGGGTGGAAAAAATAAATCGATTTTATTTATAAATTCATAATTTATACTCGAAAACAGCAAGGTGTATCGAGTCGACACCAACCATTTATAATAATGATACGTCGATGACATACCTGTAATGATACGAGTGCAGTAATTGTCGACAGTGCCGAAGAACCTTTGCTCCTTACTAATATGGCCGCCAGAGTATTCACGTGACAACATGATTTGAAGATGAACACCGCAAAAATATGATAGTTACTAAAGTGCTTGTGAATATAATATTAATCACAGCTTACGGAGTTATACTAGAGAAGTCTAACCATATTATTAGGTCATTACCTATGTAATTACCATTTTTTACACTGGCCACTTGAACTTGGATGACTTTGGAACTAAAATCGGAAATAAGTTCTTGTGAAGGACACAGGGCAATACGTTAGAGCGGACTGTGAAATGAACGGTTGTAACTTTTCCGCATTCAAACTAACATGACATGAGTTGGAATACCAAATTCAAATAAATTTTATTTCAAAGCGATGTTATTAAAATCAGTTATTTATTTGTCTTTAGGTCGTTTTTATTGATCGGAATTGTGACAATTTGCAACGTGACCAATATTGGGAAAATTGTGTGGAAAAGTTGACAATATTCCATGATAGCAGACTTCCATCATAGCAGCAACGTTTGCTGCCAGTAGCAACGGCAAGACATAATATCAATAATGTGTATGGATCAAACACCGCGAATGTTATTATTGGTTTAATTTCTTGCACTCTGTAAATTTCAACCACAAGAACACAGTAGTAGAATTCAAGAGATGTAGTTGAGAGGTGTGACAAGCTACTGGCGAACCCGCCACCCGGGATTTATAACGAACTTTATCATTTTGTCAACCCGAGATGAACGCAAGGACTTGTGGATATTGATGTTTCATATATTTAACTACGCCATCAGCCCGTCAGAGTTCAACGTCTTACGGCGAGGCACTGGAAATTTCCACCCAGCGGGCAACTTCATCCCCTGACTCCCAGATTCACACGGAATTCTCCATCCTTCCGTCTGGTCACGGGTTCGAGTTGTCTTGCACGACCTCTACTTGATGTGCTAGGTAATTCGTAACTTGAATTTATCGCGGATCCGAGGCGCCCCTCGCCCGTCAGTTTCAATTGGGATCGGGTGGCCAACGAATTGTCTCTAAGGATAGGCGACATCAGGCCAACATCTACCCCCGCGTCATAAGAAGCCACGCTTCCAGGCTCCCCTGGTTATTCGCCGGCTTAGGGCCTAATGGGGCATGTGCAACTTGGGCCATACGACCATCTCGTATACCCTGTCGGCCCGACTCACGGCTTAGTTCCCATACGGCAGCCTCCCCAAGGCGCGGGGGTAGGTGTCGACCTAACGTCGCCTATCCTTAGGACCGACTCGATGGTCACTCGATCTCGGGTGATATTCGCAGAGTAAAGGACGCCACGGGTCCGCGATATTTCCGAGTGTACCGGACGCGAACATGTTCAGTAGTCTAGCTGCATGAACGGCATGAAGGAATATGTAAAAAAAGAAGAATTATGAGTAGGGATCGCAATTTTACTATCCTGACTGGAACGGAGTAGAACACCATGACTTCCTAAGTGAGTGATTTTTTCGATTAAGTAGGAGGGAGCGGTGAGATTGTGGAGGATGTTATAAAGAAGAGAAAAATATTCATGTTTCTGATTCTACATATTCGAAGCAAATGAAATTGGATTCTATACACAGAGACGTGATTAAATTTTCTCGCATTATAGATGTACCTAATGTATAAATCTTGCAACTGCTCCAATTTGTCGAGGATGGCTTCGGTGACGGAAAGGTAACAAATATCAGCATATTGTAGTATAGGCAATAACAATAATATAATAACAGAATAAAATTCGATTAACTCTCGAAATTTCCTCCCTACTTTATCCTCTCCTTCGACTTGGCGGCATTACGGGTGTTAAGGTGGGCTTGAGAAAATGGGGAGGTATTTGCGAGCTTAGCGAGAAGTTCTGCGTTAAGAAGATGTTTTAGTCATGGTTCAAGTCATACCTCCAGTTTCGTGTAACATTTACGTTGGGTTCGAGAAGAGGGCTCGTTTGTTATGCAATTAGCATGGTGACGTCACAAAATTATACGTCTCAAGTGGATTTTGCATTGTAGAAAGACCTGTAAGTGATAAGTAGGACATTTCCACTGCTTCATGAATTTTCTTTATTACTTGCGCCTAATTTAAATTTCGCAATGAACTGACTTACTAACATCGGAAAAAAACTGAGGCACAAACGTTAAGATCGATTTAGTCAGAGCGTTATCTTCCAACGTTTAATCTTCCATGGAGAGATGACGACGATGATAATTTCACTAGCGTCGGCTCTATTGGTTCTATTTTCCTGGATCATGTAGCATTCGCTGATTCGCTGGTCTTATTTAATTTAATTATAGAGTGAATGCTAAAAATAGAATATTGGACTTGGCGCTTGCGAATTTTGACATTGAAATGGAACGCGTGAAATCTTAAATACCAACAATCTCTAGAAGTAATTTCTCAAAGGCGTAGTATTCATCCGTCAATCAATATTTATCGCTTATCGACTGTGACAACTTATTAATAACAGACAATTTAATCAATGCTATCGGTGTATTCTATGCTACAATTAGTGCGGGGATTGATTTGCATGTTTCGAGGCAAAAAGTGATATCTAGTAAATATCCAAAATGGTTCAAACCACCGCTGATCAAAATAATAAAAGAGAAGATTAAATAAAACCGAAAGTGGAGGCGATATGGGAATCCGCTCGATTATGATGCCTTCTCCTTGTTACGATCGAGACAAAAATCCACGCAGAAAGCATGGATTTCAACTCTAACATTGCAAAAATCGAGAATACCATAAATAACAACCCAAAGCAATTCTGGGCATATAAAATGCCCAGTAAGGGTATTAAAAAGGCAACACTTTACCTAGCCATGTAAAGTACAATGGTGTCTTTGCAGCGAATGACCAAGCGATTAGCGAAAGCTTTTCCGAGTATTTTAAATCTAAATACACAGCCGGACCACCTGATAATATAATACCTGTTAACGACGAGCCTGACAAAATTTGTGATCTAAGCAGTATTGAGATCACCAAATCGCTAGTCCTGAAATATCTAGAGAATTTTGATCACACTAAAGGAGCTGGTAGTGATGGCATACCACCTATTGTTGCTATCAACTGCGCCAAAGATCTACCCTCGGCTAGTAACATTGGTTTTTTGGCGTTCATTAAATGAGGGCGTATTTCTTTCCACTTGGAAAGAAGTTATCATCGTACCGGTACTTAAGGGCAGAGCTAAAAATGTAGATAACTATAGGCCCATATCAATATTGCCAGTTTTTAGCAAGATGTTTGAGAAGGTGGCGTACGATCAGCTATATCAAGCCTCGCTGGCTCGTTCACAGAACACCAACATAGGTTCGTCAAAAATCGGTCCGTCGTTACAAACTTAGCTGATTTTACAGACTATACTTTGGGACGTTTGGATTGTCGAATTCAGGTGGACGCGATATATACAGATTTTTCAAAAGCCTTTGATCGCGTCAATCATGCGGAGCTTATAAGCCGTCTGTCGTCTATGGACATACACGGAGATTTGTTAAGGTGGATAGCATCCTACGTAGTTAAGCGAAGGCAGGTCGTTATCGTTGGTGGATTTAAATCTAGTTTTTTTACATTAAGGGTGGTGTTCCACAGGTATCCCATTTAGGGGCGTCAATTTTCTGTAAATGTAGCTAATGCAATTTGACTCTCTTTAAATATATAATTGGCGATGATGAAATCCTAGAAGTCCGTGATCTAGGAGTCATCTTGGATCGCAAGCATTTATTGAATAAGCATATATATTCAGGGCTTACAGCACCCTTGGTTTTATTATGGAGTATGTAGACGACTTAAAAATATACATTCTATGAAAATTGTTTATATAGCTCACGTATGTAGCCTGCTTGAATTTGCTTCTAACAATTGGTCTCCGCAGTATGCCACTTACAAGCTAAGGGTTGGGCGTATACACAATCTATATATACATAAGTCACCTAAATTTGCGCTCATTTTCATCCGGCTTGCCATACACTGAAGGATTGTAATGCTATGGTTTAGAGACATTGAAGGACCGGCTAGTGGCATCGGATACGTCGCTCCTATATAAAATAGTTCAATCTGGTTTGGATAGTCCATATCTCCTGAGTAGGGTAAGCCTGCGCAATCCATTAACATTTAACCACAACAGTAGTCGATCCTTTGTCAAGGAGATACGTAAGAAGCTGGAGGTTAGATTGCATTGAGTTAGCATCCTGCATTCCTACATGTACTCACATGCACATACAATCCTACAGAAGCCCTACAGATACACACACACACACACACATACGCTATCCATCACACAAACATACACCAACACCTAATAACAGCCACATAAATACACATGAGAGAGAGAGAAAGAGAGAGACGGGTCATAAGGGAGAAAAAGCGAGGAAGAGAGGAGAGAGGCAGAGCGTTAGCGGCCGGCTCGCTTGGTAACTAGCCGTGAGTGATCCGTTTGCGAATCGGAATGGGTTTCTTTGGAGTCACAGTCAGTATCCGGTTCTGCAGTATATGGGCCAATAAAGGGGTGGAGCCCTGATGGAAAGGCAATACGAATGGAATGGATAATCGGCGTCATACTGCCCTCGCGACGTCGGGTTCAAATTCAGAGCTTTCCACGTGTCTGCTCTTTGTTAATGGAATGGACTCCGGAATGGGCTCCAACTAGAAGGCGGTATAAATGACCCATCGCTAGTTCACAGTAACTTCCCAAACGTCATATTAGGCCATGAGCTTTTAAATTCACCCTAGTATATCTTTTGAAGATTCCAATTTCTTGAAATAAATACATTTCTTTTCGAACACCCTGAATATTGTATTAATAAAATTTAGCATACGTTAAAAAATATCAGTTACACATTATGTATAATATCCGCATTGCGATACCCTGCAGTTTCGGCTAAGGATGTTAGGGGTGTTTGAGAGCGCGGCGCGGCGGTTGTAAAGGGGCAAGGGGGGGGGGGGGGTGCACTTGAAATGTTATTAACAATCCATTGTGGCACCCCTTGGCAATGCGACCGGGGGACATAACTCACCCGCAGCTCTTTGCGCTTCTGCCATCGATTTTTGAGGAACAGCCCTTATAATGGCTAGACTTCTTCATCCGCAACCGATGTATTTTAGTATGCCCATAGCAGTTTCATTTAAAGCTCAAAAGAAAGTAATATCATATTTATACCTATTAAGCGATAATAACGAGGCGATGATTTTAATAGGTCTACGTATATTTTTTAATTTTTTTTATAGAAAAATACAAAAACTCATATTTTACACATCATTATTACTGGCAAATATTACAAAAATACAGTTCTAATTGAATATAGTACTTACTTTATGGTAATCTGGTAAAAGAAAAAAACTGTTTCCTGCACGCATCATCATCATCATCACCGTTTATTTATTCTATAAAGAGTATTTAAAAATAACAAGGAACAAGTTATAATAACTACATGAATATAGATAATAGACTCAATACAGAGAATCCTGATAATAAAATTAACATCGTCTTTTAGAAAATAACACATAGTAAGAGAATAATAATAATAACAATTAGTCAATTATACAAAACAAGATCAGTCTGAAACAATGAAAACAATCATATTGATCTATTGCAATGATCACTGCACTGGATGACGGTAAACTTATACATAAGATGATCAAACATTCAAATAATAATTTAAAAGAAGAAAAAAATATCAAATATAAATAATCTAAAAAATAAATAATTAATAATAATCGAAAACAATCAAAATAATCAAAACAACAAATAATGAGATTGTCAAAAGGACGATTAAAAACACGACATTAAACACAGATGTTTTATTTTATTTTATTACCATTAATTATCTTATTATGATTATTTATAATCAAGCAATTGTGGACGCATAGTCATCCCGTTTATAAAAAGCATGTTAGAGGAAGGTTTTTAAACAGACTTTATATGCTGCCATATCAAGTTTTCTCGTGGATGACGGTAATGCATTATACAATTTAAAACTAATATACATATATATATATATAAATGTATTCCGATATTTTGTCATCTGCTGTTGTTGCGTAGTTTATAAGATGTTATGTGGTAGAATAAGAGCTGTGGAATAGGGTGGAGTGAAATTTTTTTTTTTGGAATTTAGAATTTGCTGTATTATTAATCAATGCCTTGGCGGTACATATGGTATACAAAATATCATCACATTCTAACATTATCTGCAGGTGACGCACTGACCCCAAAGATTAGCAAAAAAGTGATTTTTTGTCAGATATTGCATGTCGGCAAGCACCTCAGTTTTAAGTCGCAAACACATCTGGCAACACCCTTCCCACTCCGGGGGGGGGGGGGGGGGGGGGGGGGGGGGGGGGGGGGGGGGGGGGGGGGGGGGGGGGGGGGGGGGGGGGGGG
>JAOPUG010000333.1:23690194-23703901 GCA_027564375.1 Micropterix facetella | reverse complement strand
CCCCCCCCCCCCCCCCCCCCCCCCCCCCCCCCCCCCCCCCCCCCCCCCCCCCCGCCCCCAAGAAGAGAAAGACTATCGAGGAGGGAATGGCGGTGAACCCTGAGCATCGCTGGGCGACAATCAGCTACTTTGTAATACAGTACATAAGTTTCCTATTATAAAATGCTCATGTATCCCTCTACCTTGCTTGTATTAACATTATAGGACAGGCAATCTAAGAAGAAGAATTTCAATTCACAAGATTGTTTGACCTGACTACGGTCGTCATGATTCGATTTTTATTCCCACTGCCATGATTGGCCGGCTGGACTGAACTCATATTTTTCAATCTTTCTTCTTATTTACGTCTACGTGTGCGGTATGCACATTACGTCGTCCGTCGTCATTGTTTTTCCGGTAAAAAAAGCAAAAATAGCGGCGCGGGGTTCACGCCTGCGCTGTAAATTTATGCGTGTGCAAATCGGGCCGAAGCTTTTGCAGTATGTAATTGAATTAGCCACACGCAGCACGGGCGAGGCATGAGTTTGCTTGTTCCACTCGTATGAGTACGTCTGATCAACTTAACACCGACACGCTACACTGCGGCACATTTCGCAGAGCCACGGGATTTTCAATATTGCATAAGCTCTAACTATATTTTGCACTTTCCAGTACAAATAGCGACATAAGGAATTTATTATTTATCATTATCGTCATCAAATTCATAATAACAATTTGAAGAGCAAGGCATTTCAGGCAGTTGGTCATATGTGTAACATGATGTTTTGGATTATTTTCAGTTATGTTGAGTTTTTTTATATATTTTGGGAATATTAGATTTCCTAAACTGGTTTTAATATTACTATTTTCGTTTGAAGTAGTTCCAATGAAATACCATATATGACGTTGCACTTTTGTATGCCATGTTTAATTATTTTCAATTAAACGACATAATATAGCTAAATATATATGATGACTGCTAATATTATTACATTATTTTTTTTTAATTTTTGTTGTGTGGGGCTGTTTAAAGGTTCATCTTGAGCCTTTTATCACTGCGTTCATTTTTGGTCTATTGTGATCGCCGCGCCCCATGTTTCGGATCGTTTAAAATCGCAATAAGCTTTTGGCGTTGGATTGTTTTACCTCTTCAGTTTGGAGGTGTTTCTTTGGGTGTTTCACCAACACCAGGTGGGTGTTTCTTTTACGCATCCGTGGGTCACATTCGCATACGAAGTGCAGAGGAGTTTCGTCTGCAGTTTGGTAGAACCTGCACATTTCCGGAGATTGAGATTGAACATGTGTCTATTCAGGCCACAATGCCCCGTGAGCATTGTGGCTAGCCCTCACCAGCATGCGTAAATTGTTTCTATTTAGTGCTAAAGCCTCATGGGTAGTCGTAAGCTTTGATTACCGCTTTAGAATGATTCAAGCCTGGCATGTTATTCCAGTAGTTAAAGGATTGTTCTAAATATTGGTTTTTGAGCATTTATTTTGCCAGCATTGTGGGTACGCCACATCATGGTCCAGGGTCGTTTAACGTTCCGCTTGCTCCCGCCTGTGCAAGTTCATCGGCTTTTTATATATTAGCTATACTTGAACATATCTGTTATTCTTGTAGACGCTTATTTCTTTCGAGCCCAAGCTTTTTTCTATTTCTGCTATCCCCCTTTATGAATTGAATAAAGCAAAACTTTTACATAATGATATTGTACCCGCAAGCAACGGATGACAGCGATGTTATCTGATCGGTATATTTAAATGATTAATTAAATGAACAATGTTACTGTTCCATGAACTATTCGACCCTGCCACCCACATATTGGTACACGAAGAGGAACGTAACTGAATGTGCTGTAACTAAAGACTTAAATGCAACAGGCTAAATTTCATTAATTAACCTTTGTAACCGATAAACTATGGCATCTCATGGTAAATCATTTTAGATATAAAATGTGTAATCTATGTGATATTCAGATTATAACTTAATTTGTTCCAAAGGTCTGGTCCAGAGCTGTAGAGTTATACAGTTTACATGTATTTTAACGACTTTGAGAAGGCCATCGATAGAGTCAGACGCAACTACATATAGGCGATCGAAATTTTCAAGCAAGTAGGAATAGATGACAGTCTTCCATATCATTGCTGACATATACTGGTTCAAAAGAGCGCACATCAAGGCTGGTGACAATATTTTTGAAAAGGTGGTTAAGGTATGGTTGCAAAATATCAGGTATTCTTTTCAATTTTACTCTGTGTTCATCTTTAAGAAAGTACTATAAAATTTGAAAATGCAGTTGAGATAAATAGCTTAAACGTCAATATTGTAATATATATAGATATATATCGGGATGGAAGTTCATACCATCGGGTGTCCCGCAGGGATCTTTCTTGGGACAGAATTTTATATTTATCCTAATATCGATCAATGGTTCTTAAATTCTAGAATCTCTTTGTTTGCTGATGATATGAAGGTCCTTAAAGTCATCAGATGTGATCTTGATGCTACTCATCTCCAGTAGAACACTGAAAAGTTTGACAAAACCAATATAAATATATTTCTTAACAATTCCCGATCTATGTACGATATTGCCCGCATGCGTCGGGTAATACCGTACGTTCTTACTTTGTTAAAATTATAATTTAAAATATATACATATGTTGTTAAAAATATCGACCTACCTTTTACAAGCAGCCAAATATTCCGACTTTTATAATGCTTTTATATATTGACTTGTATCATTATTAAACTTTTAGGACTATAACATTTCACGATATTGAGGCTCAAGATTAGGTATATGGCAATACCCTGATCTGCCCTATATGTCTTGAAGCTGTAAACCACAAAAACAAGTATTTGGTAGCCAGTAAAGTGCCCGTAAGCACACATACAATTACAGCTTACGGATTTTTACAGGACAAACTGATTATTTACCTTGGCTGCAATTTGAGTAACAATTGAAATAAATATTAAAAATTGAATAAAAAAATCCATAAATAAAGCAGTCTTGTAGTACCTATACTGTATTTTTTACGACTGTAAACGTTGAATGTATATAATTAAATTATTGTATGCCTTACTGGCAAAAGTGTTCTGTATAGTTTGTACAAATACAAAGTTGACAATAAATAAATCAATCAACTAATGAATCAAATATGAGCAGAGAGAAAAAAATCTGCATTGAAAAATCCAGAAGTGCATTCCTTAAGATGATAATGGTATTTTGCGGAAGAAACATCAGCCTACATATGAAAATCATACTTCTTAGATGTTTACGTATTGTCAAAATTATATGGAATGGAAAGCTGCAAACTTACATTAGGCTGTTAAGAAAGCTATCATAGGATGCTACTTTTAGGTAAGCGGGATTGTCAGGGTCAGGAATGGAGATGCCTTAAAACATTTGAGCAAGAATATGGAATGATCAAGGAGAATAAAGATCATGCCATGCGTCATCCCGAAATGTATGGCATCGATGGGGGAGTGAAAGAGTGGTAAAACAAACGCTCACATGTGGCAAGACAGCTGTTTTAAATCTACCAAAGGCGGTCGTTAGTCCGGCGTCCACCGCTCATCCCTCAGAAGTATAATACTGATATTATGATGGGCTCGACTCCGGTCGCTTAATTCCATAGCAGCGCAGTTTCTATTTATTTATTATTAATTTTAATATAATATAATGAAATTACTTGTTTTGACTCCTTGTAACTTAACTTGATATCAAAGTTACAACGGGCATTTTCTCGTATACCAAGCCCGCAATTTCTAGGAAACGTGGATCGAAAATAATCCTAAACTCGCTTACTTTCGCCTCGATGATTTCTTAATCTCAGCCGAAATAAATTCACTAAGGCTGCCAAATTGAAATTCCATCGGGGAGCCAATTAGCGGGGATCGTTGTTCCTTTTCTATTCATCTCGAAGATGTCGATTAAACTTTTGCCTAATAAGCTCTTAAACGGTCAGAAAGTCTAAGGGGATCGGAAATTGGGAAATACCTCATTCGAAGGACGGTTACTGATTGGGGGTAATGGTTGGGGATTTTACGCAGAGCTGAAGGGGATTTAAAAATTATAAATTATGTAGGCTGAGCGTTGAATATTATGAGCCGATCTGATTCATAAGAATATTATAATAATAAGAGCGCTACCACCTTGATAAATACACTTTTTAAATTTGTTAGACATGTGGCAAAGTGTAAAATATATAATGCTCTCTAAATAGAGAGTGAAGGTCTTTTTGGGGATAATTTCGAAAATTCTGTTAAAAAATTAGCAAACTGATAAAGAAGGTTGGTTTCATGGACACTAGCAATCGTTATGACAAAAAATCTATTATATTCGTAGTAAAAAATGTCAACAATATTATTAAATCACAGAATGAAACGAGAATTCAAAATGTAGCCCCTAAGTAGATGTTTTTGCGAAAAATATTTTTTTGAGGTCAAATAATATGCAATATATGAGAAGTTTGTAGCGGAGCTATATACTAATCATGTCTCTATCTACAAATAAACAAACAATTATCACAGAAATCAGCGCCCAGTACATAGTGCACTGACGCAGGAGACAGGAAAGGAAGAGAGCGAGGAAACCAGCGAAGTGAAGCAAAAATACACGGATGAAAACAAAGATGTCATCTCCTTACTTAATGATCTTCCTGCCTAAAATAATAGTCAAATAAAAACATTGTTGCGACCAAATGTGTCACCATGCTATGGGTTATAATGGTGTTACTAACTATTTCTGGCATGCATAACGTCGTTACCGACTTTAGAAATGTGGCAGTATTATACTCGTTGCATTTCTACACTAAATTGACTGCTTTAAATAGCATTACTGTAACACTACTGTGGTACAGGGAGATGCGTCCTGGCAATATTATATATTGCCACGATGCCATTCATTGCCGCAATATCGTATCCCCTTTAAAACCGTTGCGATAACTCAATATTGCCAGGCAATCGGAGCGCTAGGATTTATGATATTATGTAATACTAGTACTGTAATGCAGTATAACAATGCACACCGTGAAATAATCCTTTTATTACCAGTCTTTCCAAGAGTATTCACGTTCATTGAACCAATCAGCTAACTTAGATGACCATCTTGGAATATTTTCAACCATGATACTAAAATAACTATATTGTTCATGTTCTATCGATCGACATTACGCTTTAAATAAAATAGCTCGCTCCTAAACGACACTCATACATAGCAGTCGTAACCTTTTCGTTGTTATAGGTAAGTAAGCTGACTACCAGTAGTCGGGTGTGGTCTCGTAGCGTGAGAATCTAACAGTAGTATATTAGCGTATTTGATATAGGCTTCATACACCATTTTTCTGGGACACTGGCAAACGACTCTACATTCTACCGTGAAGTGGCGCTATGAAATAATGGTGTTTCAACTTGAGAATGTATTGAGATCCAGTACATTGTAATACCGTATTATCATTGTGTAGAATCGTGTTATTTATAATTAAAAAAAAATTCTTTAAGTGTCTTTTCGAAGTAATGGGGGCATAGCAGACAAATTTAAGTGTGTAATACCATTAGTCTCGCATTTTCCGTTTCAGGATTGCGGCTACGGGAAGTTTTTCTCTCAGCTTAGAAGTAGTATTTAACATATACATGCGCTTACAACCAGATCGTATCAAAACAGAAACCGACATATTGAGAACGTAACCAATTCGATCGAATCACGAGAAATATAACAAAAAAAATATTATTATAAACAAACACAAAAGATAACTACACTCAATGTACAGTGCACAAAACATATATAGTAATTTTAAATAATCAATAAAAATTGTCGTATAAATAAATGATAATGATAAAGATTTAAATATGAACGGAAATGGGGTGTTTAAATATGTACGGAAATTTGGCCGAATATGTGAACGGGGCATCATTCGCCAATGAGTCGCCGCGTCGTCGTCTGTAGCACTCTGTAGTTTGGAACTGGCCCTGGTACGACAGTGCAGAAGTCGACCGCTATTTCTTTACGAGACACTAAAATAAATTTCCCATCCCTCGAAACTAAAAGCATTCCCTAATGGGCTCCACTTAGCGTCCCGCTGGATGTAACGCCGCCGCCATCGCCGCTGCCAGTCCCGGACATTTTACATGTGTCGAATGGCGAGCGCCACTTTGATACACTGGCAAGTGTACGAATTATTCCTGTCTTTCTTTACACAAACGCACCGCAGTGGGGGTAATATCCTTTTACACTTTGCGATGTAACCGTGTCGGTTTGATTGTAACACATTGCCCTGTTTTCGCTCGACTGAAATTGAAAGGACTGCATCCCTCAAGTATTGCTTCATGCGCCGACGCAGAGAAGCATCTCATTTCATTTCATTTCATATATTTATCTTGTCGATGTTGGGGTGGTACTAGATTTATTAATAAACTTAAATTACAACTAGAAGAAAATAAAACTTGGCAGGGGGAAGACCCAAGGGTTTTGTCAAACTTCGGCCCATATGATTTCTTTATTTATAATATTACACAAATTCATTCGATTGTACAGATTACCATATCATATTGTATGTACCTATATGAGACGATAGCAAAAAACTGATACTTGTGGACATAGTTATGATTGAAAGTCTCCTAACTAGGTCTGATCCTGTTGTAACGCAGCCTTAAACAATTATTATTCTGCTTTAATGACGTTACTAATTATTAAGGAAGAATATATTTGAAAATAAAATAACTCAGTCAATTTATGAAAGAAAATAAAATAAACCCCATTATTAATATAATAACCTACAGTTTAAATAAATTATCATTAAAAGTATGTAGATATAAATAAATTTTCTCAAAATAATATATGTGTAATAATAATATTATAATGTAAACTTAAAATATCAATATATGTTTAATAGTACCTAAATTACCAAAATACAAAAAAAATATTCAAAATAAAAGAATAAAGAGAAATATGCGACTATCAACTCCCAACTAAATATGCAGCCGAGAATATACAATTACCCGAGTTGTATATTCTCGGGGCTATGAAGTTGAAATGTCTCTGGCCAAATGTCGTACAAGTTCTTGGCACTATCATGTCGTCCTTCTTTGCAGCTCTGGCGACTCTCAATCGCTGTGCATTAATAAGGAGTATTTTGAATTTTGCGTGTATCAAAGCTATGTATACACAGCAGTCTTGGGTCTAAAAAATCGCATTATTTATATAACTTGTCTGTTGGATATCGATACAGTTTATGTTCGATAATTTTTAGTATACATTTTTGCGCTACTTCATCCCACCCGATTGCTCCATAACAAAGATTTACGTTCTGACTTCTCGTTATAATTGTCTAAATAAATGGATTGATCCCAGGCGACATATACCTATTGATATATAAGGGCCTATTAGATATAGGCCAAGCGAGTGCAAAAAATACCCATTCAAACCCAATACGGATGGCCGCAGCGTATTGGTTTAGTTAGCAGTCGATTCCCCGCGAGACTATTGACGCGATATTTTCTTACATACAACTCGAAGATTGCTCTCTCTCTCTCTCTCTCTGTCACGTTTTTTACGGTTGCACAATATTGGTACTATCACTATATGGTTAGTATCTGAGGACATATCTAGGACACCTTATATATCGATACATATACCTACCTCATTTTACGCATCTTATCATGGCAAACAGCGTTTATTTTCGATATTTCTACCGATAATTCTATTTTAAGCAGTAGAAGTGTGAAGAACCGTAAAATGCTGACTTTTTGACGCCTTCTAGTGGCCGAGTGAATACTAATTCGCGACCGCGGCCGCGCCATCGCGCCGAGGTCAGGTGGTTCCTGCATCGGCCGTTAGAAGGTACTAACGGTCGTCGATCAGTATTGAGCGTATGAATAAATAAAATAAATAACATTAATAAAACAAAATCAATGCGACATATACCTACCTCATTTCACGCGTCTCATCATGGCCAACAATTTTTCTTTTTGATATTTCCACTGTTCATTCCATTTTAAGCTCTAAAAATAGAAAAAAAACTGATTTTATGGGGATAATTTGTATGGCAAGCACCCCAACCGTAGATCGTATGGACCTCAAAATCAACTGGGCCATACCCTGGGCCAACTGGGCAACGTAGGCCATAAATACCGATTGGCGAAAGAAATATTTAAAACTGATGTAGTTTGCTCGCGTTATTATACATAATAACATTCAGACAGACATATTTTTTTTAGATGGACTCTAGGACATGTGAAACGGCGAGAAAAGTCTTTTTGGACGAAATAAACACAATTTCTTAACTGTCATAATGTTAATCCTCACGATAACAGGTCAGGCGATGGGTCCAGGGGGGGAGTGACGAGAAGTATAAGAACTTCCAAGCATGCATGAGAAATCCCGGTACCGCCGATGTGCTGTACTGTAGCTTGTACATCCATGTGCTGAACCTGGGTTCTACAACAGAGAACCCACTAACTAGGGGCAGTCGCTTACGGTACGCAATATGGGTGGATATGCACTGAACAGCGGCCCGGACTCACATTGTCAAGAGAGGGAAAGGCATGGGGGGGGGGGGGTGTCACGGGAACACCCGCTGCTCCGGAACACCCACTGCTGCTCGAAGCTACACGGTTCCGTGTAGCTTGGGCTATAATGGCAGCAATGCCAACTTGGTCGGCTCAACTCGCAGGGGCAGCTCCTATCCGGGAGCCTCCTAGAAGAGGAAAACAACCTGATGAACCCGCTGTGCGGTGAATTTGTGTTCTAATGGGGTCTTGCGCCTCGGGTCTTAATGGCCAACTCTGTTCTATCACGGTCGGCCCGACTCACGACTCAACACCTATCCAGCAGCCTCCTCGAAGAGGCACGAAACCGGTGAACCCGTTGTGCATGGCGGCTGATCTGGGGGAAGCCCTCGGGCGATCCTGGATTTCTGAGCACCGGTCTTTATGCCGGCATTTGCTTAGCAACTTTCCTGAAGAGGGATCCCCTGTATCCCGGTAGTGCGGTGACATGGTCTGAGCTCAGTGTATCCCGGAAATGTGGCATATGCACTCGACGAAAACTTCGGATGGATGGTTGCCTGAGGCATCGGTCGGTCTGCCGGTCTTTGCTTAACAACGAATAGCTGGAGGAGTTTGAAATCGCATAGCAACCTAAGGAAGCGGGGTTAGTTAGATACCTTAAGCTATATATCCTTAGAAACGATACATTGGCCACCCGATCTCATGTGGGAAACCGAGTAAAGGGCGCCTCGGGTCCACGATAATTCCAGTGAGGAATTGACGCTTACTTTAGGTAGAAGAAAATGCAAGCGACTTTGAAACCGCGACCAGACGGGAGGTCGGAGAAATCTGAACAAATCTGGTAGTAAAGACGCGATGGATGCCACACTGGACTTGAAATGTCCAGTGCCATGCGGTAAGGAGTTGGACTCTTACCGGCTGAGGTGGAGTTTGACACGTGGATTCATCTTCGTCCTCAAGCCTCTGTGTTTCCTCTTGTGGTGATGTAACGAAAAGATCGTTGAAACGCTCAGGGGTGGCCTGGTTCGCCCGTAGCAGTTGACAAATCTGTGCGGTGGATCTGGGGATCGAACCTTGGGCGGAACTGGACGGCTAACGCTCGGGGCAGGCAAACCGGCCGTGTTGTCAATCAACTGAGACCCGGAGGGGTCTGGGGACGTATGTTCTCCAAGACGCGGGGATAGGTGTCGACCTGTCGTCACCTATCCTTAGAAACGACCCGATGTCCACCCGATCTCGGGTGACTTTCCGAGTAAAGGACTCCACGGGTCCGCGATATTTCCGAGTGACGGAATACTGCATTATTACGATAGGTAATGGTCGCGCGAGCGACTTTCGGTGGACGGAGAAATCAGACCCAATCTGGTAGTCAGCGGGTGACGCTGCCCGCTGGGTAGCAATTCCCACTGCCTCGCCATAAGGCGTAGGACTTTGAAGGGCAGTGGCGTAGTTGGATTTTTGATATGTATATATTCTGTACGTTTCATCTCAGGGCGATATAATAATTAAGTTTGTTAAAACGCCTCCGGGGTGACGGGTTCGCCCGAGTATAGTCTTAAATCCAATGTTGCTCTGGTCTTCATAAACAAATACCCAGCTCTCCACAAAGTCCTGAAATAAGGATAATCACGCTTAATAACAGTCCAGGTCAGTATATTACATAATATGTTTGCCCTTCAACTACAAGTCACTGTGACCTCCTATGAGTACGGTTCAGGTAAGGCTATCCGTTCCGCTGACAAGCCACATTTCTCACCAGATTAGTACGTTTGAAGAAACCCCTCTCCATTTATAGAAGTCTTCATTTGCGTCAAATCGAACTCTCCACAGACTTGGATCGAACACTCCTCTAAATACTACAGATAATATTTTCAGCTCAAAAGAACAGGCAAGATTTGTGAACTCATGGACATGAAAGGAAATAGCTAATCATGAGATCACCGACAAGAATAGCGAATGTAAAACCCCAGTTATGCTATAAGCTTTCGAGAACGTAGGATGAAACAAACATGGTGGAATATTCCAGTTTTGAATGTGAATTGATGCATATCATCATTCAAGTTAAAATGCCTGGTTTATCGTGGATAAACGTCTACGTCTATAGGGATGAATTCGACGGAATAGCCATAAATATCGCATCATCAACCTCACCCCATCCCACGGAGAGATTCAAGCAGTTGGCTCCCCGATGGTTGCCAGGTTTTTATCCTAACTCGCCGCCTGTCGTATGGCGTTCAGTCACTCCTTACAACTTTTTAATTATTATTTACACAACATAGAAACACTCGCCCCCTAGCTATTAAATTCGTTACGAGACACCGGCCTTTAAAAGAACTGTCAATTCCAGAGGCGGATAATATTATGTCTATGTCTTGCGATGCGTTATGAATTATTGCCCAGTTTTAAAAATGTCCGACATGTTACTGGGCGGATGAATCGTATTTTATAAAATACGGAGGAGGTGGCATCCGCTTCACCGTCGAATATAAGAGCGGTTTTAGATTGTACGACAAATATTACAGATATGACAAAATCAGAATAATTAGCGAATCACAAGCGAATTAATTTAACAAAATCGATAAAACAGACAACTTGATCGATCAGCACAGATGCAAGTTTACATTTGACATTCTCAACGCCGTTTAATCAAGGTTCGCTTTACGCTCTCCCGGTAATAATAATAATAATATTAAAATCGTCGATCTTATTGCGCTGTCGCAATACCTTACAGCTAACCATAACCTAAAGGGAGAACATACTTTGCGGTAAAAAAAAATTAAAACTATAATTAAACTTAATTTATAAAGGTAACTCGTATCGAATGTACCTAATATGTAAATCCAACAGAAATAAACCATAATAAATAAAAAAAATATTATAAAGATATAAACCTATCATGATGTACGGGAATAGGGGGTGAGGGAAAAAGAGGGAAATTTATGAGCTCGTGTTCAAGTGTTCTTTGAGCCTGTGTTTAAAGCAATACAAACTCGGTGCTGTTCTTACATGTGTCGCTAAAGCATTCTAGAGACAGGGCTACATGAACGGAGGAGTGCAAGTAGAAATCACAAGGTAGTCTTTTGTCGCGTTCTGCTTGATTGTTCGCTGAGTAACTTATCTAGAAAGTAGAGACACATATATTTCAAAAATATATCATTATAAACAAGAATATGTAACAATTAGCGATATAAAATAAGAATTGTCCTATTTAAATTAATTTAAGTGTTAAATTCGAATGATCATTTAAATCGTTGAGATAAAGGCATTCTACAAATTGTATGAAAAATGTGGTTATTACGTTTCAAAAATTTCAATTAATTTCGTTAATGTTATGAAAGTATTTATACAATTCATTTTAATTTAATTGGTTTTCTGTTTTAGATTCTGAAAAACTATATCATATCCATCAAAATAATGAAAGAAATGTAAGGAAGCGTGGAACATTAGCAGGAGGATTAAAAAAAAATCTACAAAAATATTTCATTATATAAAAAGTATAATTAAATAACGTAAGTCTTTGTCCTTGCTCTTACCACAAAATCGGTATCTAATGCAAAATACAAGGTACCCAAAATTGAACAGCACCTTCGAACAAAGACACTTATATTATATTTATATTTTGCACCTTTGCTATTTAATAAAATCAAAGATTCTCATATTTTACTGGTTCAGGGCAAAAATCTCAATAAAAAGACTAACATATTGGTTGGTGTCAAAAAAGGAAACACAGTCAATATGAAATGTTGTCCTTAAGCAACGATAATATAATGCAATAAAATGTGTGAAATGTAATTTATATTTCTATGTAGTCTTATTGTATTCCTTTTTTAACGGTACCCTTTTTAATATCATTACTTAATTCTTTTGATAATTAATTAATATTCATTATTATCATTAATTTTATACAGTTTTAACCTCATTTTTTTCTCTTAATATTTTATAATATAACTTCTCAAATTGCTTGCTTTCATTATAATATGTAATATTGTTTTACTTTTTATTTATTTTATTTTATTTTATTTAGGAAATCACAGTGAACATTGAAATAATAACATTAGACGTCGTAAATATATTTTACGTCGAAAACAATTTATAGTTACTGGGTATTATTCCTCTCATAATTATTTGATATAAATC
This sequence comes from Micropterix facetella, assembly GCA_027564375.1. Lineage (NCBI taxonomy): Eukaryota > Metazoa > Arthropoda > Insecta > Lepidoptera > Micropterigidae > Micropterix > Micropterix facetella. The sequence continues at coordinate 23,691,279 of JAOPUG010000333.1, read as the reverse complement.
AAAAGATTATGAGAAGGAGAAGACAGGGGAGAGGATATAAAATAGATGTAAAAATATAATAATAATAGCATATGACTGCACGATCAGAAGGTGCAAATTGCTTTAATAAGAATTAATATTTATATATTACATACAATAAATATACATATATACCGCTTTAAAACGGACGGTCAGTATCACTCTTCATGCCTCGCTTTTGCCGACGATCTGACGTTCATCACCATGAGCCCCAAGCAGCTTTCTCTGCTACTACAGACAGTATAGTTGTTCTATGACTGGTCAGGTTGCATAAAGGTGGAGCCCTCCAAATGTTTTTGCCTTGGACTCACCCGTATAGACACAAAATTCACCTTCTATAACCCCAAATTGATCTATAAGGGCTCTAGTATATTCCTTTTTGATAAAAATAAACATTTTAAATTCCTCGGCAGGAAAATCACTTATCAGGGTAACACCTCTCTGCCGATCATGTAATAGAGCATTTCAGTAGTTGCCTGACAAAAATAAATGCCTTGCTAATTTCTGGTCCTAGACAGGCCTGGATCTACGACAACTACCTAACCTCTCATTTGTCATGATCCTTTCTCCCAGCTAGATGCGCTGGTGACAGTTAGCAAAATCTTGGTTGTCTTAGCCAAACCGGCAGACCCGTCGACTCAGACCCGTCCTCAGATCCAAACACAACTTTGGGCTAGCTCTAAAACTGCCCTCTCTGCTATATGCCGACACCAGAATAACCAAAAAGGCGATTACGCCAATAACGAAACACGCAGCAAGTGGCCGTAGTGATCCAAATGATCTACAGGCCCACGCAGACTTCCACAAAAAGTTTCTTGCGGGAATCAGCTAGAATGGCACTGGTCTGGGGTAAGGCAGTAAATCCATGAGCGATGTGGACCTAAAAAAGTCCCTCCTGCGAAGAGATTCCGACAGCAACAGTATGGCTCATGCTGTTGGCCTTCAATGGCAAAATGACTGGACAACAGTAGGGGACTTTTGCATTCCCCTTCCAATGCACTGGAAGATAATGTTGTATGACTGGACACCAGAGATGCTGACATTCTATCTAAATGCCTTCCAGCATA
>JAOPUG010000333.1:23594568-23604900 GCA_027564375.1 Micropterix facetella | reverse complement strand
CCAAAAAAGTCACACGGGGCTAGGGACTATCAACCACACAAAGTTTTTGGAAATCTTTTTCTCTCAGAGCAATTAAAGCGGAAGAATATTTGGGGCGTCATGAGATTTATCTCTAACGTCACATTTGAATCCCTTCCACACAGTAATTCCTCTTCATTGAGGGAGTCATTTCAGAAATAGTACAATAGATCTATCGTGGTTTACTTGCTCAGTTGAGGTAGTTATTTTAAACTACCCTGAATATCTTAATATATAATAATGCATACAAGAACATAATCATATGGGCCGAAGTTTGACAAACCCTTGGGTTTTCCTCCTGCCCCAGTTTTATATATTCAAATCACAATCCTGTCTATTGCTTTGTTTTTCTGGCCGATAACTCATACGTGACAGGTTCATTTTACTTCTCAAACGAGTTAATTACGGTCTGAGTTCTTTAAGCAGAAGTACTGTATTATTATTACTGCCTTCCGAAAGTAGACTCGCTAATGGGTATAACAAACGTCAAATGAACACTTCATTTTTAAACAAGTTTATGACTCGAAGCGAGTATTGTTCATGACTTTTGTTGTGAGAGATACTTATTAATGTAAAGTGAATGTTAGTAAGTCCGTACATCTTTGAATATATAAATATACTTTATAAAACTATTTTTTTTATGGTTATCAAATTTTAATATTCTCTATTATTCATATTGATTCATTGAGCCCTATTTAAATATATCATCTATTTTGATGTTTCTGAATACGTATTTTGATTTTCAAATCCTTGTTTTACAAATACTATTACGAAATAATTATTTCTTCCGATGGAATAATGTACAATGTTGTTGCAAGTCTTACAGGAGTAGCGTAATTATAACGGTGGTGAGCTGGCGGGTTCGGCGCATGTGATTTTGAAAATCTGCCGTGCACACAACACTCACTGTATCTTGGATTACGTCCTTACCTTCAGCGATGGGCATTGAGAACATTCCAGGAAGAGGGTTCCATGTAGTAGACAGTTTGAAACCGTCGTCTCTATTGAAGTTCGGGGTTCTTCTTATTTTAATGGCTTCCCAGATCATGCAGTGAAAGTAGAATTGTTCTTTGGATAGCACGGTAGGATTTTGAAACTGCACCCAGTAGTTAGTAGCGCTATTCAATATGTGTTCGCAGATCGCTGATTTTTCTCGTAGAACATTTTTTAACAGCTTTGATATGTTCCATCAGTCGAGTGGCTTTGGGCCGTTTTATTTGTCCAACGTAGGCTAGCCCACAGCTGCATACGATTTTATACACACCCGAAGTTTTCAGTGGTATTACATCCTTTACAGGCCGCAGAGATCGAGCTATATTTTGGGTCGGTTTGAAGATCATTTTTATATCGTATTTGTTTAGCATCTTACTTATATGATCTGTCACGCCTTTAACGTATGGTAAGAATGCTCGTGCTCTGCTCGGTTTCTGAGCTGCGATTGTATTGAACCGTATGCGTATCTGGTTATATTTTCCGTAACCATTTTTCCTAAGGACATTATTGGCATGTTCCATCTCCTGAGCGACATTTGGATTGAACAAAAATGGTATGGATTATGATGTGAGCTGGCATGCAAATATCTGTTCGTATGTGTGGGCTTCCGATATACTGTCCGAGAGTATTGTCACTTGTCCTGCCACTTCACCCCCGTTACAATCTGCATAGTAACAGTAACAGTTTGCTGTCTACCGTAGACCAAGGTATGACGATTGACGGCATTTCAGTCTACTCTGGACAACGGCGGTTGCATCACCGCCGAAATGTCGGGTGTACTCCTTATATCACATTATATAATATTGCAGCACGTCTTCAGACTTGTATTTTTCAAGACTGACATAACTTAGAGAAAGCCGAAGATTTTCTTTTATTTGCTATATAGTAACTAGAAGCTAATATGGGTTAAATACGCCTTATACGTCTCTATAGCGTATCAGCAAACGAGAGCGCCTAAATTGCGCTCTGTGCACTTCCTTACTAAGGACCTTCAGTGTGAGCGGGCGGGGTGACGTAATTTGACCTTGTGACGACATAGAGATGGGTAGGATATTTTACATCGTGCTCACACCTCCGCCGCTTGAGTCTGCCAGCTCGTATTGAGGTCAAGGTTTTACGCGAGTATAGTGATATGTTAATGTTGTATGGAGAGCATGGTTGAAATATGCTTGCCGTATTTCTTTTATTCACGAACTTTTTCCGGAGAGACATCCTGCGGACGCTAGGCCGATAAATATACAGATAGGGTGTTTGGGTCCACAGCCGGATCTGGCACCTATGGACTTTTTCCTGTGGGGTCGTATTAAAAACGAAGTGTTTTCGCGAGAATATGATTCTACATACAGATAAAATGAGAATAGAGATATGTGAAACGTTTGATAAACTTCATGAACAGTCTCCTAAAGAATGAAATTATTTCAAAGAGCACATCCCATCTACGAAGTATGCACGTTTGAGTTGTGACCAGATAGAGCGGTTGCAATACCACATCAGTGCGCCCATCTAATGTAAGTACTTCTATTGAATGACTTGTACTATATTACATTAAACAACCTAGTTTTGTCTAATTGGTACATAAATAATAAGTTCTGTTTGCAGTGCATTTATACTTGCGCCATGGGTCGATACGCCAATAGAGCCGCCGCGAACGTCACAGGTCACAAAGAATAAGGTTTCTTAACACATAATAGCTAAATTATGTGTATTACCAAGCACATAAAAATGATATTAAAGAATAAATGATAGACATGAAGTTCCTTAGTAGAAGATCTTAGAACTGGTTGAATGAGACACGACGAATAATTAAGATTTTATTTTCGACGGTCGTTTAAAAATGATAGAACGTCCGGTTTTATTTCGTAGCTACGTTTCACACAAGTGTACTCTCATTGTCGTTAGCGAATAAGAACAAACAAAATAAATTATAACCAAAAAAGAAACAGTAAACCGCATGCGGTCGGTAAAAGTCAAGGCGCAATAGTTATTGCAAGACTCATGCTGAGAAAACTCGTAAAAATACATAAAAACGTTGCCTTTCGCTATACGCTATACGAGGTGGATAATGTCTTTGTCCCGGGTGCGAGCCAAAAGATAATATAAAATAATCGGTAACGTTTTAATGTCTGCCACAACGTAAAAGTTAATAGGTACATCAGGGTGCTTACTTTTGCTTTTATCGAAACTAGTAAACCCACATTCGAACATTTAGAGTAAACGCGAAGTAATTCTAAGGCCATGTATCAGATTGGTGCAATGGAGTCCAATATCCTAAAATTCCACTTCAAGTCGTATTTTACTCGTAATAAGGATATGTACGTATATAGTTTCCTCTTAACAAGGTTGTTTAGAGTATTGTTGTTATTTGTTAAGGGCAATGTGTCTTGTCGTAGTGAAAATTCTGGTTTTTCCCATTCAGGATAGAAATGTAATATTATGTCCTCACTTATGAGTTCTATAAAGGAATTTTAAGACCAATTTATCTTTATGATTAACATATTTCAATATTTAAATATTTTCAATATTTAAACTGGCAGGGGGATCATCCGAAGTGGTTATCAAACTTCGGCCAATGTCTAAAACCGCTCGGTTTCCATCACGTCGGTATCAGGCGCTCATGCGTCGATGCAAGAAGCGTGAGGATCGCGTCACGGCCGCGGGCCGCAGCCACCTCGGCCAACGCTAGCAGCGTCTTGCAGATTCTAAAACAGAAATATTAAAGAATTTTCTATCGCCACCTATCGGCTTAAATTATAATTACTTACAAGAAATCTTGCGGCGACAATCGATATAATTTTAATAAGTTTAAGAATAGGATCAAAATACAATGAAAGACCTCTTAGACGCACAGTGCCCGAATACATTCGTTTTTCTATTTTGACAGAGAGTCGGTAGCCACAAACTTCACAGACTTGAAACAAAATAACAGTAGGTCACATACCCCAAAATCGACTAGTCTCCGCGCATTCGCCATAACTATCGATTGCTGAAAGATTTTTTTGAAATCGGACGTAGTTTATTCGAGTTATCGTGCATAGTAACAATACCTTACAGGATTGTTAAGATTGGCCCCATGGGGGGGTCGGAATAATATTAATATTTGATATATTAATTCATATTATCTATGGAGTTCTTATGGCATGTTAATGGGAGTTTTAAAAACTTCTTCTATACAATCCTCATAGGTAGAAATGAATGAAGGAATGAATGAGTAGATGAATGAAAATCCTGTTATTGTAATATAAAACACTTTGCATACTAGTTAAGCAAATTCTCCAGTCAACCGACATATGAATGTAACAATGGTGTATAATTGTAGACGTGTGTACGATAATTAATTTTTCTCTAAATTAATTTTTAAATTGTAAGACATATGATATATTTTTTACATATCTGAAGCAAATATAAATAAGTAACTTAATATTCGGATAGGTTATAAAACATATGTACCTACATATATTAATATGTAAGCTGCCAAAATAAGGTAAGGAAAGGAAAGTGATAAGGAAAAGGTCAGAAGTTTGTTAGAGCAGGGTCTGGTGAGTACGGTGGGTGAAGAAGAACCACTCGCAACTCCTGCAACGTTGTGATTGTTTGCGGCTTTGTTAATACACATATGCGTAAACTGCAAAGCCAGACCACAATAATATATAACACCAAAATAGGACATCTTATTCGAAAGTTAATCAAATTCAATTTGCTCAAATGCAAATATTCGACCAATAACTAATGACAGAAAAATAAATGAATAACTGATTTTCAAACTTCAACTACAGCAAAGTTATCAACATTCAAATTGTTTAGTGTGAAATAAAACGAAACTTTCATAGGTTGCATGCATACATGCAAATATTCATTTTCCAAAAACTTCCCAAAGAATTATCTTTTAAAACTTCCAGCTTTAAACAATAGAATAAATATTTATTCATAATATTTTAGCAATGTTGTGACTTGTCATATCAGAACATCAGTATAGCGGTAAGCAAAACCACAAAGTATTAGGTTAAGTCGTAAATTAATGGAGATTAAAAGACAAAGAGCCGCATCGAATAGGTAGTCTGATTTTCTTCACACTTAAATGCTCCGGTGCTAATGTAATATCTCGTTAATACGTTTATCAAATCATTAGCAGAGATATTAACTTCTCTGATAATATCTATTTGGTAGCTAATAATAGCTATCTTTAGTTTTTTTCTGATAAAATCGGTCATAAATTTACATGATTCGATGAACTCTTGCCAAGTGTTTTTCATTTAAGAATTCGAGTATTAAAATAACAAGAGAAGTAGCGATATACATCGACAACTTTGGCCAGTCCAGTGATTGGCTATCCGTGACTAATATAATACGAGTTAACCTTATTGGAATAGAATCCAATATAAAAATACCTATCAATATACGCTATGTTTGCTCTACCTATTGGTCAGATCTTCCTCCAAGCCAAGTAAACCAGGATGCACTTACAGCAGCACCTGCACGACTCGGATTGAATTTGCTGCTACCTGGTGGTGCTTAAGGTCACCTAGGCAGGCTGCACACCAGACTGAGGTAAGATCGGACAGCGGGAGTCCTAAAACGGACGGGCGGACGCACAGCATGCATCAGACTATATAGCCATAAAGCTTAATATCTGTATATGTCGGAGATGAAGGAGCTACCCCCGCTGTAAAATGCAGTAGCTTGGATAGAGTATTATTAAACATTATAGCTAACTCAACAATATATTGACCGATAAATTACTTGATTTATGTTTATTATGAATGGAAGCCGGAGTCAGCCAAGTTTAGATATGGTCTCGGTGACACATAGAAATCAGTTATGATGATAATTGAATACACGACATGGTTGGATTTAAGATTCGTACTACGGGGCGTTTTAACGTACTTTATCGTTATATGACCCAGATATGAAAGCAGGAAATTTTGACGAAATCAATCCACGTATCTACCGCAGCCCGTTAGAGACATACGCCTTATTAGCGAATCACTGGCAAGCAAATCTACACCCAGCGGGCTAGCCTCACTCCCTAATTACCAAATTCAGAAATATTTCTCCATTCACCCGTTTGGTTCCAGGTTCCAACTCAGGTATCTCTGAACAAGCATTTCATATCCCTAAATTCCTAGTTATCCTATGTACCATCCCATCCTCTCCTGTCCTCCGCTCCTTTCGGACATTTCTCTAAATGCTAATTATTTTATTTAAAAATTGGCATTTTTGTTATGTGTTAAATTTTTTATTAAGTATTACGTTTTTCTGTATATTTCCTGTAATGGCACCTAAATTCTTTCACTTTTACGAAGGTTGGCTGTAACAGATTGTAATTTATGCAATAAGTCCGCCAGTTGTATGTTTCACTTTAAATATGCAATAAATAATTACTATCTTTATATTATCTATCTATCTATCTATCATAATATCGTACATATGCGATAAAGTGATAGTAAGTTTTGTTTTAAACATTTTTTTTAAATCTACTCAATCAGCACAGTGATACCATGATCTGACGCTTGCAAAGATTCATGACACGAAGATGTTAATTCGAGAATAATAAGTATTGGCGGTTTATATTCGAGGGCATCATAACATAAGGGCGTATACACCTTTGGCGAAGTTGTCGTATACGCCTTTATGTTACGATGCCTTCGAATTATGAAGGGCTACCGCCCTTTACCGGTCCTCTAGAAGAATACTATGGTTATACTGTAATTGAATTCGGAATTTAATCCTAAAACTGGAGTTTTCGAAAAATACAACCCACTTGCATTTCCGCCATTACACGCCTCATAAGAAATCTGCCGCATCCGTCGCACTGTGTACCAAAGTCCAGCGCCTCCGCACTCATTCACGGTGAGGCTGCGACAATATCAACCATAAATTTCATAGTTGTGCATAAATTACAGTATGCGGCGAACGCACCGCGGCGCGGTTCTGCCCACTGGTTCCCGAACTAAATAGTTGGAATATTTACACACCGCGAGGCGGACTGTGATAAATTCACGTCAAAACGACTGTGAATGTGAAAGTGGCTGTCGCGACGCTGCAACGTCGTACAGTGCATTCGATTGTACATTACAAATTAACAGTTTTATTTTATTACAAAAAATCGTGTTTTTTTCCTACATGATGGACTATAGTTGCCTACATAAAAATTGCCAGTGGTCAGATCTAATGGCTATAGCTATAATAATTACTTGTGAAATGGAAATCACATGTTACTTTATCGAATCATCGCTGTCATTCGGCTGTGGTGTTGGCATCTTATGGTCGCATGATGCGAACTGCGGATCGATTAAATAAATCGTTTAGGTCTTCTCTCATGTTAACTCGTTCACTCGGTTTTGGATATTTGCTTATTTTGTTAGTTTAGTTATAGTCATTTGTAGAATAGGTAAGCCTGCTTAGCGTTGTATTACAATCAAAACATATTCTCAATGCACTATTCTATTATTTATTGAGGTAACTAAATTAAATGTTCACTGTAAAACAAGGGAAGCAATTTTTTTTAGGAGTGAAAAAATATCAATAAAGCGATTTTAAAGTTATTTAAAGTTCGCAATTACGACCGTAAGTATAATTTACCCAACTGGTGGTTGCTGGTCCTTGAACTAAGCGCTCAAGAGGCGGAAGCCAGGGTGCACTAGCGTGCGGTATGCTATAAGCCATACAAGGACAGATACAAATTTTCTGAAGATTGCACCTTTTAAATATACTTGTAAGATTTCGCTAGGCAACCCTGCCTCGTACTGTGGCATATTCAATCGAACGCCATGACACACCTTAATCGAAAGCGATGCTTAATATCGAGCTGCGCAGTTTCCTCACACAGAAAAAATATTGTTGGGGGCATCAATAAACTATAGGTACTAGCTGAAAGCCATTTAAATAAAATAGTCCCCAACGCAAATTGCATATTGGTAATTAAATAAACGTTTTCTCAGTGTACTGCATCTACTTTCTATTTATCGTACAATACATTTTTTTTTAGTGTTTCCTGAACTTTGCTGTAGCACAAGGCTTCTTATACAAGGTATGGGCGGTGCAAGTTGAACCTGCACCAGCGACGGAAGCAGAAACAGAGTTCGGAAATCGGGGACCCGCAAAATTAAAATAATTAATTAAATAATATGAAAACATGAATTGCACAAGCACACTTTTTATTTTACAATTAAAATAAATATTTTACAATTAAAACAATTTTCGAGATCGCTGCTTGTTGCTACCCGGCTTATGAAGTTATTGCGAACCTCATTCCTGGATAGTTTCCACACCTTCTTCCTCGGCAAATAAACGGTTAACATGTCACGCGAGAAGTTGTCATGGGGAGGAACGCTGCTAAGCTGGTCTGCTTTTCGCCTACTGAAACAATACAACTAAATGGTATTTAACTACCAAAACTGGGGCAGGGGGAAAACCCAAGGGTTTGTTAAAATTCGGCCCATATGATTATTTTCTTGTATGTATGTATAATATATTAAGACGTTCAGGGTAGTTTAAGAAAACTTCCTGAACTTAGCAAGTAAATCACGGGAAATCCATTGTGCCACTCACTCAATGAAGAGGAATTAGGTAACTCGAGTTATCGTGCATAGTAACAAAACTGAGCAGGATTTCAAGATTTGGACACTTAGGTGGCCGAATCTTCATATGTAATCATCTTTTTTTAGTTCGATAGTATTTTTTATTTAGTAATTTTAGTTAGTTTCTAACGTACATTTTACCATTTTGTCGAACTCCTAAGCGTAAAACGTAAAAAAGGCGCCGAAAAAATAAGTTTGTTTCATAATTCCAGTAAAAAAAAACAAAAATCTTCTTCCAAGTGCGTGTACATCAAGGATAGGTACTGCGAATTTTCAAGCCCAGTGAAGTATCAATCGCGCCCTTACTACCAGATGTGATCAGATTTCTCCGACCTCCATTCTGGTCGCAGGTCGAACGGCAATTCGTCACTGGAATTATGGCTTCGAGGCGCCATAATTCCGGCAAATCCTCACTGGAGATTATGACAATTCGAGGCGCCCTTTACTTGACTTGCCACCCGAGATCGGATAGCCAACGTATCGTTCCCAAGGATAGATAGCTTAAGGTATCTAACTAACCCTGCTTCCTTACGTCGCATTGCGCTACCAAACTCATCTGGTTATTCGTTGTTGAGCAAGAGCCGGCAGACCGACCAGGTGCCTCATACAACCATCCATCCGAAGATTTGACCGAGTACCTATGCCACATTACCGGGATACACTGGTCTCAGACCATATCACCGAATTACCGAGCTACAGGGGATCCTTCCACAGGCCGGCGGCAGGCCGGCAAAGGCCGGCATGACGACCAGTGCTCAAACATCCAAGATCGCCGAGGGCCCCCCAGATCAGCCGCCATGCACAGTGGGTTTACCGATTTCGTCCCTCTTCGATAAGGCTGCCGGATAAGTGTTGAGTCGTGAATCGGGCCGACCGTGATAGGCCCAAGCAGCGATCACCAGGAAAATCACCGCGCGAGCAAATTATATTAAACTACGCGCCGGGTCGCTCATTTCACACCCTTTAGTTAGATCTCTCGCTACTGAGCTATCTAGCGGTAGAAAATGGCACTAAATGTTCCAATTTAAGCTGCGGCCAAAGATGAATCCCTGTCAGAAAAAAATGTTGTGCAACTATTGAATAATATTGTTATAATAGCAAAGCGACAATTGTCTTTGGAACAATAAACGGCTGAGAATAAAAATGTTGAATCTGGAACTACTTCCTTATTGCGATAGTAGCAACTTATTTAGTTTAGTGGCTGTCTTATTTTTTCTCTTAATGAATTCCATCTCGCCCGATTTCTCACTCTTGTCTGTTATAATATCGCCCAATTCGTAACGTATTCTGATAGCATCAGTATCATACAATACACAAAAAAAAATATCCTGAAATTCATCATGACTCAAAGCAGTACGTAACCAAGATCTGCATCTGCGGTTCTTCTTTTCCGTAAATACTTGCCAGTGCTCGACTCTTCTTAGGTAAAATACAGTAATATTTTTTTTTCGAAATTGGGAACGAAAGTTTGATTTATTTGTGCAGCTTATTACGTTAGATATGATGTATATATTTTATGATATTTAATATTTCATTACGGGTTGGAATAATTTAAAGAATTTCCGATTAGTGGCAAATGGACGATGGTTTGTAGTAACTGATCAATGATGGTAGGAAAGTCGTAAATATATTTTATTCGACTGTGCAGGATCGGTTACTTGTGGTTTTTTTTTTTTATTATAGATAGGGCTGTTTCTGAGGCTGCAGAGCCCAGTATCACTGCGACCATTACTGATCTATTGTG
>JAOPUG010000333.1:23577846-23589358 GCA_027564375.1 Micropterix facetella | reverse complement strand
GGTTGCAAAAAAATAATAAATTCAAATTCGATATAATTATACAATTTTATAGGAATTTAATAACAAAAACAGAAAAATATATTATAATTTAAATAGTAATCTTTCTTTCTTTTATTTCTGTCCTATTTTTGACATTAGATAGTGTCAAAACTAAGGGCGAACCCGCTATCCTAGAATGTTTTAACGAACTTTATTGTTATACACTGCGAGATGAAAGCAGATACTTTGTGGGCGAAACAATCTTCTTCTTTAGTTCCGCCACGGCCCGCGAGAGTTTAACTCCTCATCGCGAGGCACTGGGAATTTTCAAGTACAGTGGGGCCCTCGCGCCTTATTCCCAGATTTGGTCAGTTTTCTCCTACCACCCGTCTGTCGCTTGCGCGACTACATTTAACAGCGCCAATTCGTACCGAATTTGTCGCGGGTCCGAGCCACCCTTTACTCGGCGAACCTCACTCGAGATTGGGTGGCCAACGGATCGTTTCTAAGGATAGATGTTAAAGGTAAATATCTACCCCCGCTATAGAGCGGGGTAGATATTTACCTAGAAAGCATACGTAATAAGACTCCCCCCCCCCTCTTGGCTATTCATGGATTGAGCAAAGGCCGGTAAACAGACTCCATCAATCATCCAGGGCCGCCCGAGGTGTTCCTCTAGATTCGTCGCACAGCGGGCTTACCAGGTTAGTCCGTCTCCGGGAAGGCTGTCGGATGAGGGGTGAACCGTGAGATGGGCCAACCAATAATAACAGAGCTGGTCATCAGGCCTGAGCTACACGGTCCGATTAGGCCCCATTATGGCCTATTATTGACATGTCAAGCGATAGAATGACGGCTTACCAGCCTCCTTGGGTGACCAGGTAGCTGCAGATTTAATCCGAGCCCCGCAGCTGCAGGTGCATCCTGGTTTACTTGACCTGGAGGAGAATCTGACCTAGTAGAGCAAACATATCGTATATGAGTATTTTTGGAATCGTGGTGACGACAGAAATGGAATAAGTCAAGGATTACCAATCACGGGACGGGCTAAAGTTGCCGATGTGTTTCGCTACTTTTCCTGTTATTAAATTCGTATTGGTACCCTATATTTTCTTGGCAAAAAATACATGTGCGTCATTTTATATTTATAACATTTATATAACAGTTCTCTGAGCAAATAAATTTATATCTTAATTTGCTCTTTACTTCTATAACCGATTCACGATGTTATCAGCCGTAACTCTTCTGTATATCAATGTGTCAATTCCATTTTACATTTGCTGTTCATTGAGAAAGATTTTGCGGGCTACTTGCGATTGTGGCGATTATGAATTGAAATTGGGAGGCTGAATCCTCATAAATAAAGGACGTTGGATATCTATCGGAGTTAACTGTGTAGGTGATAGCCAACCTTTCACAGGACATGGTAAGGCGATTTTACGTTTGGCGAACTCATAACCTGATGAAGAAAATAACATTTAAATTTAAAATTGTAACACTTCATTGGCAGCTTCAAGTTTTCCTAAAAATGCGAGTGGCGCTTAAAACTGGAGTTTTTGGAATGTAGTTCTTGTAGAGAGTCGGCTAGTAGAAATCGACGATAACGAAATAACTTTACGCGGGGTGTTTATTTATCAAAATTTCACCATCTATCGGCTGACAAGAAAGCTTGCCTTAACCATAATTGATTAGAATTATTGACTGATTCAGTGTTTTGACGTAGTTCCACTGAAATGCATTAGATGGCCTTATTTTTTAAATACTTTGTCTGTAAATATGGCCAAGGCTTATGTCAAACTTCAAACGCGTGGAAATTTCTTTGTTTTTGCTTTAAATCATACGTTAGTTATATTGTCTCATTATTGGAATATTGCAATAAAGATTCGAAAAATGGAAACTACTGTTCCATTTAATAGAATTGTATAATTTGATACAAGTATTTACTGTTTAAATACGTTTAATGTGATTCGTGTGTTTACTATTTTCTATTTACGCACATTACAGAGAGACTATAGTGAAATCTAACGCTCACCGCCAAAAAGAGTATCGAAAGAGAAATAAAATCGATAAGAATACCAAAAACAAACGCTCAATGCCAACAACAATTCCAGCAGAATCAAAAACAAAAGTGAAACTTTGAATCTTGCCAGATATGATATGTCTTTCGCATGAGAATAAGCAAAAATTATATTTGTTGGAACGAAGTTCTTTAACGCGGCTTGGTCTACTAGTAGAAATCGACCATTAACGAAAAAGCATTATGCGGAGCGCGTGATGCGGCCGCGCCGCTTGATATATCAATTGTATAAACGTGTTTATATTTGTAAAAGCGTAACGAACTTCGTTCCTGACGGGGGTCCCCCGACCGCACACGTTTTTTTTATTATTCGCTGACGTTCAGTATAATGGCTTTGTATACTGGTTGTATTTCACTTGCTCCGGCATTACTCAAGAATCAAATTTAGTTTATCTCCTGCTCAATATCTTTGTCGACCGCATCAGCAATAGTGTAAGGACGGCATCGTGCCTGCCGTTTTGCCGAATTATTTTACCGAACTGGTAGGGTCCAAACTTGTGAAACACTGTAGCGCGAGATATATGTCGTTTATACCTGGAGTTGCCTCGCACAATTTAAATGTCAACATTTCCATATATGTGCTGATGACATTCAATACGTCGATGGCTTCATGTCTGTCTCTGACTCACGACTGGTTACTGACATAGAGTCAGCCCCATCGAGTGATAGAAGGGCAAGTTGTATCCACGGCGCTAAATTTGACTGCTAACTAACATATTCTAACCAGATGGAAGCGCTCGCAGGCTCATCACTATAAACTATATATTCACAATCACTCGTTAAAGAAAGCATTTACCTCAATATGTAGATACTTCATTTGGCATTAAAACAGTTACGCTCTCTGTAATCACCGTCCCCGATGTCGAATTACATTAGCACATCTTTGGGCTGTGGTCTGAACTAGTAGAAGTCAGGGTAGGGAGTAGACCCACAGGCAAAATAATTGGAGTACAATTGTTAAATATCCATTGTTTTATCTTTTAGGATATTTTTCAATTCAGGATGACTTTATCGAGAAGCTGAGTTATTAGGGGATATTAGCTACCACCCAAGGAGGAGAACCTATCAATATTAGGTATAATACCTTGCAATTAAATCGTAAATAAAAAAAGTTTTTGCAACAAATATAATGGCATTATGTATCTAATTACATGCAAGCCAGATAAGGTTATTAGGTGAATCGCTTCCGAGTTACTAGTAATTATTGTGACGTTTTGTCGCGAATAGATTATTGTCAAAATCGGACTTTTTCTGTCATACTGATGGTGTCACATTGATGTTTCCCAATTACAAACTCTCCGACTTATTCTACCTGGCTGTCATCGTGATCACTATTTTTCTATTTGAACACCAACACCACTACAACAACAATTATTAACACTAAACAATAGTTATCTAAATATTAAATAAAATTACTACACCGACAATTTTATTACATAATAGAAGCAAAACGCACTTTAACATGGCTAAATCGGTTTATGCCCAATAGTCGACTGCTCTGTTGGCTAGCTATATTTGGCGCTACACTGGGCGTTAGCTACATTTGGATGATGTGCCCAAAATCGGGAATGTCCCGAACAAATAGGGATGAGTGGCAACGCTGATTGGATCTAAACCGTCTAGGGGCTGGACAAGCAGGCAGTACTATTAAGGCTACCACTGGAAGGGAAAGTATTGTGATCATGTGGGATTTTTTTTAGATAACGACGGATATATCCGTTTTGAGATCCCCAAGATTAAGACTGTTTTCAGAGTGAGGTATGTCTGTCTGTGTGGATGTGTGTGTGTGTGGCTGTGTGTAATCTCTCACGATTACTGTCAAGCCGTCCAATCTATTGAGTTGAAAATTGGTTGCACCCATTGGTTTTTGGCTATCATCTGTCAAACAGAAGTGTCACTGTCAAAAAATGACAGAAGCCATATCTTACACAATTTCACTTGCGAAATGTCATTGGAAATTCCTTGAAAAAATGTATTCAGAACAGTTGAAAGTATTCCTCGAACTATTACCTGTCATTGGTAAAATAAACTGTTATGGGCGACACAAAATTTTCCCAGTAGTATCCATCGACGAAGGTATTGGTTTTGAGCGAGGTGACCCTTCGTGAGCGAGGGATAGAACTGGATTGAAATGTTGATTCTCATTGGAAAATACATGCATATTTTGAATTTCAACGAAATCGGATGAAAATGGTAGAATGAAATCGAAGACTACCGCAGTCATTCGACATTATATATAGATAAGATTAAACAAATTTACCGAAGTTTTTTAGCACCAGACGTCTCGACGATGTTGTAACCGCCGCGTTGTCTAGGGTAAACTAAAGTGCTATCAGTCGTCATCCGTTGTTCTGCAGGTAGGCGGCAAACTGTTGCTGTTACTGCGTAGTTTATAACGGTGGTGGGACGGCGGGTTCGGCGCGTGCGAATTTTTAAAATCCGCCGACTCTATTCAATACTCTGGCCATTAGCCTATCCTTGACATGGAGTTGGAAATATCGATGATAAATTTGGTTTCTTCCACGATTGAAATTCCTGGTACGGAGCCCTAAAAATAAAAAGAGATATCTCAAGCGTGGAACTAATCGAGACCCGCTCGGCCTGAGGTGTGTTCTGCACAAGGCACTTTGTTTCTCCTTATTGCGTCCGCAATGTCGCGGCTAACCCTTCAACGCTTTATTAAAAGGACGTGTTGAGAGACGCGTGGGCTATACAATGAAGGCATTAACGGCGTGTTGCACACAATTCGCGGGGGGAATAAAGATCGTACGATATAACGAATGCATGCTCGAGCATTTGCGAGAAATTTAGTACGCAGAGGCGTACATACTTTGAGGTGGCGGAAGTAACATATCAATAAGTCGTCTTGGCTCAGAAGGTCCACAATTCGGGCTCAGTGGACCAATTATAGTGGACCAGGTGGCTGGTCTCACCATTCAATTCGTAATATCTCACCACTCCTACAGCAGCTCACCTACGGCATATTTGATCGAAATTCTTCCATCAGTGATGAATTACCAAGAAGTAGTAAATTAAACTATCAATTTTTAGTAGTTGACATTGTTGGGACCTTCTGAAGCAACACACCAAGTGGAACAAATAACACAATCAATAATGAAACAATGGAATTCATCTTTAATCAAATATAGTTTAAGATAATTATAGCATTAAAACTAATAAAACCAGAATGCACAAACAAACAAAGAAACACACACTATCTCATAAGGTCAGCAGAAACACACATCGACATCATTCAGTAGCACTTGCGAATTGACGAGCGAAGAAGAAGGATCGAACACCATCGGTCGAAAGCATTAACACCACACCCGCAAGACGCCGCAAGGGTGGCCCACATCGACATCATTCAGTAGCATCTGCGAATTGAGAAGGATCGAGCACCATCAGCAAAAAGCATTAGGTCCGCACCCGCAAGACGCCGCATTTGAGAAGAGTTGAGCAAAACATGCATACATACGTGGACCATACAGACTGGAACTGGACAGTTGCTTTAAAGATATTAAAATGTAATTCATATTTTTTTAAATCTCTTTGGCTGTAGAATACATCTTATTTTTTATGTCTGTCATGGTTTTCTTCTTTGTGGTGCCATCTTAAACATTGTGAGTTTACCTAACGATGGATTTAAGTCGAGCGAATTTTCGATGTATGATTTTATACGACTTTTACTGTAGTTTGGCAACAAAAAAGTTTCCAAAGACTTCAATTAGCATTTGGCGATAGAGCCTCAACTCGTAGGCTCTGTGCACGTCTCATATAATGAATTCAAACGTGGATGTATTTATCTCCAAGACGATTGACGCGAATGTCGGCCGGCGATAGCAGCAACAAAAACTAATATTAATGATGTAGGTACAACTAATTCAATCGGATAAAAAAATTACTGTCAGCAAATTCGTAGAACCTTGAGCATTGCCATGAGAAAAGTGCAAAATATTTTACACGTACACCTGATAGTTCGGAAGCTTATCGCATGAGTTAACGGAAGTTAAAAGCCATTAATGAATGCTCTTAAGGCATTTTTCAATGTATCTTCGGAGTTGATTTGTATCCCCTGGCAAAAGTAATCCTAATTTCGAACAATATAGAATTCTTTCGGAGTAAGGTCTACCGAGTATAGTAAGTCTCTTTGAAGAGTATCCAATCTCCAACTCCTGCAACTTTGATTGTTTTGTTTATGAGTGTATGTGTGTGTGTGGTCGTACGTTATCATGCAGATGCATTGGTGCAAAACGATTGATGATATCGGTTGTTTAATCACAAGCTTCACTGTAATTGGTTACAGTTCTTGACAGGTTGGAATTTAAGATTCGTGTTACGGGCGAACCTACCACTCCGAGGCGTTCAACGAACTTTATTGTCATATCGCCCCGAGATGAACGCAGACATTTTTAACGAAAACAATACACTAATCCAACTCTACCACAGCTCGTTAGATACGAACGCCTTATTAGCGAGGCACTGGACAAGCAAAGCTAACCCAGCGGGCTGGCCTAACTCCCTAACTACCAAATTCAGACACATTTCTTCATCCACCCGTTGGATTCCGGGTTCGAAGTCGCTTGCTCAGCCTCTACCTACTCGTATCGTATTATACGTGGCATTTCTTCACTCGGAAATGTCGCAGATCTGAGGTGTCCTTTACTCGGCTTTCACACGAGATCGGGTGGTCAACAGATTGTTTCTAAGGATAGGTGACGACAGGTCGACACCTACCCCGCGTCTTAAGTCGCATTACGCTTCGAGATCCGTTATATAGTTGGGCTATATAACCTCTTGTTAATGACCGGCTCGACTCGTGGAGCAGCTCCTTTCCAGGAGCCTCCTCGAAGAGGGACCTACCTGGGAAAGTCGATGTGGAGTGGATTTGTGGACGAATACTCGGGCGAAGCTGGACGGTTTGCGCACAGGGCGTGCATACTGGCCGCATGTCAATCGACTGAGCCCCGTCGGGGTCTAAGAACTTGAGTTCGCTAAGGCGCGTGGGTAGGTGTCGACCTGTCGTCGCCTACCCTTAGAAAAGACACGATGTCTACCCAATATCGGGTGACTATCCGAGTAAAGGACGCCACAGTTCCGCGATATTTCCGAGTTACGGAATGCCGCGTTATCAAGACAGGTAGAGGTTACGCAAGGTTCTTCGAGCCTAGGACCAGACGGGTGGACTGAGAAATCCTACCTAATCTGGTAGACAGGGGGTGCACCGGGTAAGGTTACCCGCTTGGTGGCAATTACCAGTGCTTCGCCGTACGGCGTAGGATTCTGACGGGCAGTGGCGTATTTGGATTGCGGATATGTTATGTCCAAATTCTGTACATTTCATATCGATAAAGTTCGTTGAAACGCCTGGGGGTGCCGACTCCGAAAAAGATTATACTCGGGCGAGCTGCCCGAGTATATTCTTAAATCCAAAGTTGTTCGACAATTGGGCAGAGGACGGTAAACCGGCAAGTGCACCAATTACCCAGGGCCGCCCGAGGTCCTCTCCCCCATATCAGTACTCGGTTTCACCAGGTTCAGTTCTTCTTCGAGGAGGCCGCCGGATGAGAGTTGAGAAGCGAGTCGGGCCGACCAAGGTAACATATACGCTCATTAGGGCCCGAGCTGCACGTCCCCATTATGCCTCTACAGTTCTGGACAGTAAACATTTGCATTAACTGTCGTGTTAGATTGAAGAAGCTGTCACAGATAACACCGGCACAATACCTCATATTCGAAATTAGCGCGAATTTTCAACTTTTCGATGATTGCACACTAATAAAATATGTGAGACCATTAACAAAGGGTAGAAAGACTATGAATGAATAATTAAATTTAAAGAAGTGATAAGATCCCTTTGAATTAAATTCATTTGAATTTGGAAGTCCAACTCAAACCGAAGGTATAAATGTTATGCAAACTCTAATAGCTGCATTTTTTTCAACAATCTTTAAAATTTTATAAATCTAGATATACCTGTTACAACTTCCAATGTGATGTGAGTCTGATCGAGAACCTAGAAACCTTTCTATCAAACCTCTCACGATCTCAGTCAGATTGCCTAAAAAAATTATTTCATTAGAGGATTTCTTAGTATTGCTCAACTATTTCAGATACAATCAGGAAAATCATCCTTGCAAGCAAGTATAAGTAAGTATAGGGTCATGGTTGTACTCTGCGTCCTCGCCTTTACTAAATCACGGGGCGAATAATCGACGGATTGAACACGGTCCGGCCGATCGGTGCGGTGCGGTCGATTTACGCGAGTCGGCGCGACGCTCAAATATATTTTATGATTGAAAACTTAGTGGGGCGCCTCGCAATCGTATTTATTATAGCCGGCTCTTTGTTTGGATAAGTTACGGGCGCACTTCGGTCCCTTAGGTCAGCACTGAAGACACCTGCACTATGTCTTACCAGTACCAGATGGTGTACCATGCAAAGTGACCGATTGAGGTTCGAAGAATAAAGTAGTGGAAGAGAGGAAGAGAAAGCATTATGCTTTTTAATTGCCCTGCAACTGTTACAGCAACTTCGGTTGCCTGTAAAAGATTGCTGCGGCGTGTTAAGTCCACTGTGGTGGCAATGCATGGCAACGTAAACGATAACAAATGAATTAATCGGAAACAATTTACGCAGATGCCAACCAAAGCAACACGCACCAGTTTTTTGTTTTAAAACTACGGAAGATTAGATTGTCATGAATGCGCTTGCAGTATATCGAAGACGTCCACTTCTAGTATTAAAACTAAATTTGATGGGCGATTTTGTCAAAAAAGTGGCATTTTCGTAGGTGACAATAAAGGACATTCTCAAATAAGTTTTCGGGAAGCTCATTATTAGCAGATTGTTTTTGTAAACCACAAATACTCATAAGTTGTATTGGAGGAGCAAACGTAATGGAGATAAAAATGTTTCGTACCATCGTAAATGCAGTATTTGCTCAAGTGCATAAAGAAAAGTATTACTGGTTATCAAGTTTATGACAAAAAGTCACAATAACGTCGGACTCTAAAAGGATACTCGTATTATGTAAACCTAGAATTCGGACAAATTATATCCTTGCTGATAGTGTGCATGAAGTTAATCAACGCGATTGAGCGTTATTAGATCATTTATCGGAGACATACTAATCTTGTCCTAATGGAAGAAACTGTTTCAGTTTTAATCGTTAACAGAGATTAGACGAATCAGTCGAGGCTATCGATTCTGCGGGCGAACCCGCCATCCCACAATGCTATTACAGTAATGGTCCTCTTTTCACATTGAGATGAGTCGCAAGGACTTGGGAACGACTTGGGTCACTGCCCAGCAGAGACCTACCTAAAACAGTGAGGGTAATGGCAAGCCAGTGGGGCTCCCTCGCTCCCTGCTTACCAGTTTTGGAGAGCTGGTAACTTCTCCTTCCACTAGACAGCTCGCAGCTAGAGGTCACTTGCGCGAGCCTCTACCCATTATGAGCAATTACAGCCCGTGACGCCATTTGCCCGCTGTCATCGGAATCGGGTGAAAAATGGAATATTTTAAAGGTAGAACCGCTGGCCAAAATTTACCTTATTTCTAAGGAAAACTACGTTTCCACACTCCTCCGGTAATTCGCCAGGTACAATACTGCTTTTATAGAGCTGACTGTCCAGGGTTCACCCGATGGAATTCCTGATGATTCCGAATAGGAGCTGAACGATGAGTTGATCCAGTCATAAAATAAGTCAGTTTTGCGGCCCAAACTCATGGAACCAAGATCCAGATTAGACGAATTGTCGCAATACTTAGAACAAACTTATTAATTCGACTTAAGTAGTGTACTGTTTTCGATGCAGTTACACTATAAGCCTGTTTGCATCGTCGCATCTTATAATATTGACGACATCACAGTACAAATTCGAAACGCATAAATTTTCCAAACATGTCGCTTATTAGCCTTTGCGACAACTGAATTTATGTACGAATTGAATCATGCCTCGAATCATTTAACTGAAGATTTTTCCATAAATAAGAAAATCATTTCTTGTTATTTATGAATGCTAGCAGACTATATGTAGTATATTCACAATATACAGATAATAGCTTCTCTTAGAACGAAATTGAAAAGGAAGCGAGCGGCGTCACGAGTCGTAAGGGCTATCACAAATCATAATACAATAACTAGACATTTGTATAGTAGGCGCCATCCGTGCCTTTGAACAAAATACGTAGAAAGAGAGGTCTCAAGCGTTCGATAAATAGGCGCCACACCAAAAACACAGCGCGGAAACGTTAACTTTCTACAACCCTGAATCGCGTAAAGGCAAACACAAGCTTTTGTCGTTACGTACCCCTCTGCATACTTCCATCGCGCCCTATCCCCGCCTCGCCTCGCCACCCGAGAGTGCGCTTACTGTTCTCTCTGTATACTGTGGTATATGTTCCCAAGTGTTGGGTGCAATAATACCCTTATTATAGATAAATCTCATTTGCATATAACGATATAATTAAGTAATAGGTACGTAGTATTGGTGACATAATTTAATTTTAAAATTTAAGATAATGGTTCATCTATTATTAACAAGAAAGGCTACGTAGAATTCAGAGTTTTCGTTGATAACAACCCCCTAATCGAAAAACCTCATAATATAACTACATCACATAGAGCTAGATCATAATAGAACTAGATCCCAATCCGAAAATATAACTTGAACGTTCTTTGTAGGTAATTAAAGCAATTTATTTAGTGGCACTTTTGCCAGTATCTAATTTTATTAGTACCTCTTTCTCTGCATTATTCTATTCCCACTTGAGCGAAACTGGATACTAAGTTACCTAAGTTGGAAAATACATTAGTAAACTACGGTCAAATCAGGCTCATTGTCCAGTGAGAGTTATTGCGCAGCTATACTGCGAACAGCGTGCGAATGAATTACTGCGAGACTAACAATATTTCCTAAATGCAGGTTATAACCGTTAGGCGCGATCGTCTTATTTGTCGTGAGTTAAAATTTAACATTGCCAACAAAAGAGCCCTACTCGCCTATCGCCATTGTCTAGTCTAACCGACTCTGGGAGTGTTTACAATAATATTGTTGAATAAAACGCACACAGTTTTATGAGGCACTTGTCTTGGCGAGCCTTCGCCGGAGGAAAGTTAAGTAGCGCCACAGAATGGTGCCCAACGCATTTAGTATAGAAATGACATGATTTTTTTTCCAGGTTGAACTTTTTTCTGGATTTGGTGGCCATACAATATAAATGTCTTTTGATATTCTTTGATATTCTTTTCTTGAAATTAATGTGCTACTTATTTTATTTGCGAGAGCAATATCGTTAATGAAATATTATAACAGGCTGGTAAACCACTATTGCCAACCTTCACGACATGAGTATCATTTTTTTTCAATTTCCAAGACAAATTGATGAATTAAATAGTCTAAATATTACAATATAACATTAATCTAATATCTCGATGGTTCGAAGATGTGAATT
>JAOPUG010000333.1:23525916-23536102 GCA_027564375.1 Micropterix facetella | reverse complement strand
GCTGTAAAAGTGCTGGAAACACTCCGTCTTCTCCTGCTGATTTAAATGGTTTAAATTTATCCAATGCCCATTTAATTTTGTTTGGTCTAAAGATATCGGTTGCCAAATTCCAGTCGATATTGCGTGCCCTGTGGATTTGATTATTCCTTTGGGCGCATAACTGAAAATGGTCCACTTTCGGAGTTGGTAAAAAAATGATCTCTTCAGTTAACACTAAGTATTCATTCTAGTTTATGATTTTGGAAGACAAATTTCTAAAGAAAATTTTCTAATTTACAACTATTTTCCCTCGGTCAGAAGGGACTTGGAAAGGTTTAAAATTGGAGCCTAAAGGAAATGGCGTCTATAGTTTGGTTTGGCAAATTATTTGAGAACTAATTGTCTCTTACAAAACCTGCATAGAAACGGGAAGTGCATCTGACGATGAACAAATATTTGTAAATTGTTAACCATTGGGGACATGAATAGAATTCGAAGTAGGTATGTATTTTGTTTATACTAAAATTACGATTTCAAATTTAAAATGGGAGGTGTTATCAGGGGCTCATGCGATGACGTAAGAAACGTGGGAATCGAGTCACGACCGCGTGCTACAGCCATCTCGTCCAAAGCCGCTAGCGGCGTCTCGCTCGCGCGTCAGATTCTAAAACAGAAATATTAAAGAATTTTCACTCACCATCTTAAAATCCGCTTAAATTCTAATCACTGACAAGAAAGCTTGGGGTGACACTCGATAGAATTTTAATAATTTTAAAAATAGGTTCTAAATACATTGAAAGACCTCTTATAGACGCATAGTGTCTTAATACATTCGTTTTGCTATTTTGGCAGAAAGGCGGCAGCGGCAAACTTAACTTACTTGAAACAAAGTACCCCAAATCATTGGCCATAACTATCGATTGGCGAAAGATTTTTTGAAATCGGACATAGTTTACTAGAGTTATCGTGCAAGTTACAACACCTCGCAGGATTGTAAGACTTGGCCCCCTCATGCGGGGGGGGGGGGAGCGAAGTAAAATTATAACCGTCCAATTATTATATAAGTGCAAAAAGTCCAACATCACGCGGTGTTCCCAGGCGGTCACCCATCCAAGTACTGACCGCGCCCAACGCTGCCTTAACTTCTGTGATCGGGCGAGAACCGGTGTATTCAACGTAATATGAATTTTGGCGAAAGATGCTGTTCGCAACTAGTTTGCAAGGAAGCCAGATTTGATAGTCATATTGCCTTTTTATAAAGTTTACGCATAACTTCTGTTACGGCACGTGAACGTCTAATACGGTGACCGAGGTTCGAATTTACAACCGAATTTAAGGGCGTTTTGCTCATCGCCCGATTTTAATAATAATTATTATATGGTGTAGAAGTGTTAATTACGCATGCGCCGTCCCTCCCGCAAATCAATGCAGACGCAAATTGCCTTAAATTCAAACAAAAAAAAAAAAACTTTTCCTCGAAAAAACAATCCACGTTTTAGAAAATTTAGGACCAGAAAAACAAAAAAAATGCTGTCTTACTGAGTAAACATGAGCGACGATCACATAAATGGGCGGGCGCATTTTTTTAATTTAACCGGCGCGAGCGGGCGTAACGCCGAGAGTCATTTTTGTCGATCTCAACTAAATTTGGAATGCAGTCTCCCTCGGTGACCCCAAGCAGCACCCGGTGGCAGCAAATTCGATCCGAGTCGCGCAGGTGCTGCTGTAGTTATATTCTGGTTTAGTTGGCCTGAAGGAGGTAGAGCAAGCGAAGCGAATATGGGTATTTTTAGAATCGTAGTGATAGGAGAAACTTATTGGAATAGGTTTTAAGCCATTTGGGATAAATCAGGGATTACCAATCGCGAGACGGGCCAAAGTTTCCGATGTATAACTCTACTTTAACTGTAATATTTTAGCTGAAATCGCTACACCATTATCTAATTAAGCGTATTGGAAGCAGGAATGCAAAGCACTGCCCTAGCTAGGGCAGAAGGCCACGGTTTCCAATATGATCTAGATGTCTATCTTCAAGACAATCCAGATCTAGAGTGGCCAAATATTTGCAGTGCTCTTGATCAACCAAATCCTGGTCTTGCAAACTCTGACTGTGTTTCTTGGACAATTTGAACAACTGTGTATTCTAAAATCAAAGCTTCTACTAAAATATTTAGTTCGTTGGACTGAACCAGGTTAATATTCTACGGCTCCTCGTATCATGTTATTCGTGGTCAAGCAAATAATCCAAATAAGATAAATAAAAGCAAATAAGGCCGTATTCGGGTTTTCTTTTGCTGGCTTGCTTACTTGATTGTGTAATTTAAATTCTCGATTAATATAAAATATTTATAGATACTTCCTTAATAAACTTTTCATGCTTGGTATATGTATTTTTTCTTGTGAAGTCGTTTATAAATAAACAAAAATTTAAAATATACCATGGCGTTTGCTTTTCGCACTTTTGCCAGCGGGAATAACCAAATATCTGACTGCTTCTACTAATTTTTTTAACTAACTTATGTAATGGTCGACTGTAATTCTGTCACCTGTAACAATATTATGTAAACCACTACACCTTTTGCTGTGCGATCTTTTGCCCCTGTGCCAGCCCGTGCCATACACATGCTTCCCGTTTCGCCGGTGACCGATGTTAGCCGTAGTGCCGACCGGCGGCACTGGGGGCGGCGGGGGCGGCAGCGCTCCGGCTCTAGCCCCAGTTATCAATATCCCAAGAACGCATTTCCCGATTTCGAAAATTCTTACGCCACTCTGTTTTATTATCAATGGGAAGAAACGATTATATTTTGGAGTCCGTCCACAAACCAAGTTATTGAGCTGCCATACAAACAGACGACTGAAAAATCACATTTTTGACGTAGAGTCACGAACATTTTATTAGTGATTATTGAAGATTTATTTTTAAAGAGGATTAAGCATTCCTGAGTTTCAAAATTTAAAGTTGAATGACATAAGTGGGCGTAACTTTTAAACGTATTATCCGACAAAATTCTCTCGTCAATTTGTTTTATTCGTCGTATGGATGAGCTGATTATAGCTGTCATATATACACACCAATCCGGCCCCAGATCTGTCGTTTTGAAAAGTACTTGTATCATTAGATTGTCATCTTACTAGTAGTTTACAAGATACGAGTCATCAGCATATTAGGTCGCAAAACCTCCAATATTCGTATTGTTGTTTATACATATGCATAACGATTAAAATACGACCTACAAACTTCTTTATCGTTGTTTCGACCGTGACTTAAAATCGTGTCAAAAGGTAATAGAGATTAAGGGGATTCACTATCATGAATTTATGCAGTCAGTCGTGTTATTGTAGAAATTATTATTGTCGAATTTATGTATAGTCGTAGTCAGTATGAATATATTTATTGTCAACCTAAGACGCCTAGAATCTTACAAAATTCTCTACATTGCATGCAATCGTGTATAATCTTAATGTATTCTGTTTAAAAATAGTGAATCACAATTAGAAATGGCTAAAGATAAGATTGTGTTTCGCATTAATGGTCAAAAAGTCGAAAGTAAGAGTTTCGTATTATTTTCAGTTATTTTACACAACGATATTTTTCTTATATTATAAATTGTACTTTGTTTCACAGTTTCTAATGATGTAGACTATCGCATATCACTGAGTGACTACATTCGACGTCACTTAAATTTGACTGCTACTAAAACTATGTGCAGACAAGGTAGTTGCGGTGTCTGTATTGTAAATATGAAAGAAATCGATCCCGTTACTAATAAAGGAAAGACATATGCTGTCAACTCGGTAAAGTTGAATAATCTTTAAAAATTCAATTTATAATAAAATAAAATGAAAATAATAATAATGTATTATAGTGTCTCGTGTCGCCATTCTCGTGCCATGGAAAGGAAATAACAACAAACGAAGGATTGGGAAATAAAGTAAATGGATATCATGAAATTCAGAAACGTTTGGCTAACTTTAATGGTAGTCAATGTGGATTTTGCAGTTCTGGATGGGTCATGAATATGTACAGGTAATATTAAATTAGAAAGTTTCCATAATCATGACAATTCATTTTTTTTATTGATTGTAAAAATTGAATAAACAAAACTCAAAGAATTATTCCGATAATCATCCGGCACTTTTAGAGCTAAAAATTATTGTGAAGTTGCATAGCTAGCTTCTCAATGCCGGCTAGTAGCAGGATGCTTAATAAGAACGGGATCGTCCGTTTTAGACCAAACTTAGAACGTCACTATAGAATCCACTGTCACGGTGTGCACGGCGTTTTAACAGCGGTGTAAAAGGCAAACAAAATCTACCATAAATCTACCAGAAGTCAATTTTATAGGTACGCATTCGATCAACTCAGGTACGCGCTTCTAGGCCAGGGTTATGAAAATCTCAGTCACCGTCCCTAGTCAAATATGATACTTGAAGAAGGAGATTGTATATTAAGATACAATTATATGTCATAATAACGATAATAAAAATATATGAAATTGCATACAAAAGTAAAAATTATGCTTTATTCGATTATTATTTTAAATAAAATTATAAATACTACATTCATAAATTTTGTACATAATATTTTTATAAAATAACTTGGAAAAATTGAACACACACAAATGGCAAATGCTCAGAATAAGGAAATATAGTTTCCGTATTTACCAAAAATATGTATATGTTCTACGCAATATATATTTCTCTCTAATTATAGAAATTCTCTCGTATTCAGTTTTAATATTTCGAAAAAGACAGACTTTGGCATGAAAAATAGTGTTTCTCCCATTATGCCGTAGGCCAGCAATCGCCCCCGCCACGTGTGATGTAACACTCGGGAAATTCCAAAAATTCTTTTGCTAGATGATAGATATGATTAGTCATATATTTTAAAGAAATTAACAAAAAATAGAACCTTCCTAATTGTATATTCAACCACTTTTCTATTATTCATTTGATATTATTCATTTTAGCATACTTGAAAGTTCAGGAAACAACCTGACGCAAGCAGAAATAGAAAATTCATTTGGAGGAAATATCTGTCGTTGCACGGGATACAGACCAATCGCAGATGCTATGAAATCTTTTGCGAGTGACAATATAAGAGATATAGAGGACGTCGATAAACTTAATATATGCTCCAAAACTGGGCAATTGTGCCCAAAAACATGCACGGATTACGACGAAGAACACGACTTCTGCATCATACAAAAAGATAAACAATTTCCTGTACAAGATGTAATAGAAATAAATTTTAAAAATCACAAATGGATTAAAGTCTACACTCTGGCTCAATTATTTAGTGCGCTTGGAAATCGTGGAAAATTGACTTATATGCTGGTAGCTGGAAATACTGCCAAAGGTATATAATTAAAATATGTGTTTGACCATCAGAATCTCGTATTATAATATTAATGTTTACAGTAATTATCGTCATATTTTTAGGTGTTTACCCGGTTACAATGCTACCTAATATTCTTATTGATATATCAGACATATCAGAGCTGAAACAGCATGCTTTAGGAACTAACCTAGAAATCGGCGGCGGCACAACTTTGACGGAGTTAGAGAGTATTTTTAAAATTGTATCATCTCACAACGAGTATTTTATATATTTGGGAGAACTGCTGAAACATTTGGATTTAGTTGCACATATTCCAAAAAAAAATGTAATTATATTTATTCGTATAAAAATGCTAAATGAGTGGATAAAGCGATATGTTTGTAATAATTTAATTAAATATGTCTATATTTTTCAGATTGCAACAATTGCCGGTAATCTTTCCATGAAACGAGAACATGTAGAATTTCCTTCGGATATATTTCTGATTCTCGAAACGATTGAAGCTGTGATTCATCTTAGCGATGGCAAAACGAGTAGTACTGTAGCTCCAAGTGATTTTCTCAAATTTAAAATGGACGGGAAAGTTATACTCAGGGTGGATTTTCCACCTCTTTCTCGAAATTATATTCTTAAAACTTACAAGGTTATCTTATGTCAATATTATTTAAGATTATTTAAAACTACTTTTAACTATTATTTTTATGTATAGATTATGCCCAGGGCTCAGAATGCTTTGGCCCTCGTCAATGCTGGATTTCTTATTAAACTTCAAGGAGAGTCCTCGACGATTATTGAAAAAGCGACGATCGTATATGGCAATATTAATAACGGATTTATTCATGCTGAAAAAACAGAAAAATATTTATCTGGAAACAATTTGTATGATAACGCGGTACTTATATCTGCTATAGATAGTTTGGGTAAGGAATTGAAAATGCAAATAAATCCAGGAGGCTCTTCTCCAGCATACCGAAAATTACTTGCGACTGCCTTGTTTTATAAAGTAAGCGTTAATGATATTGTAAATTTGAGGATTTTTTTAAAACCAATAAATTTTACAGTTTATCCTACATACGCTTCCTCGAAGGTTGGTCAATCTAAGATATCTTTCTGGAGGAACAATGCTAGAACGTCCCTTGTCCTCTGGTAGACAAATATATGATTCTAACCAGGCTGAATATCCTGTTAGTCAGCCAATTCTAAAATTGGAAGCCCATGCGCAATGTTCTGGGGAAGCGATTTATGTCAATGATAGCCCAAGAAGACCAGGCGAGCTACAAGCGGCGTTTATTCTATCGACTGTTCCAAGAGCTACTCTTGTTAGCATTGACGGAAGTGAAGCTTTGGTAAATATGGAAATTTATATTTATTTTTGTATTTCGTTCAAGAGTACGCTGTTCAAAAACTCATTAGAGGGATATCAAAATAGCAAAATTATTTTTAAATAATATAGGAGTGTTAAATTGTTGACTAATTTTAGTCTAATTTTGTGGAGTAATTTTTTAAGGTTTCTGTCGCGGCAGAATATATGTAACTCCTGGGAATCGAACCTGTCCTCCAGAATTCTGGACATTGGCAAAATGTTCAGTTCAGTGCACTTCTCATTATGGTGATTATGATAATAAATATTGCATACTGATATATATGTATAATTAATTCTTATTGTGTAATGGTCTTCCTGCGTTCAAGGCAACTAGGCACCCTATCTATACAATTGCATCTGTTCACGTTATATTTGTATTCTTTCGCAGCTCATACAGTAACATTATGGAACCAGAACTTAATGACACTAAGGATGGAATCCACTCTCTTTACTCTTCAAACTTCTGGGAATAAATATTACATATCCCTCACCAACTAATTCAGTTCCTATTGCCTATGCGTTACTGTTGCCTATTCGTTACTGATACATGCCTCCTCCTTATCTTCTTCCTTTCCCTTGAAGTATATGTATTTTATTTTGTTATTCATGTAAGATATATTAATTATTCATATCCGAAATATGTCATATACTTATTTAAAAATAATATTTATACAAATCGTCGGAACTAAGAGCGTGTCTAGGCATTTGAGCCTTAGATCTAGTGTACAAATCAACGAATTTATCGCGAATCAACGAAGGATTAGATTGCATGGCTTTAATACCATCAAATTCATCTGCACGAAAGTTACAGAATGGTTGAAGGTGACGACGAGGTATTTGAGAATAACGTTGCACTACAGGAGCTGACATCTATAAAATATTAGTAAAATATTTCTAAATATTCTTTATTTATTATTTTAGAAATTAGATGGGGTAATTGGAATCTACACAGCTAGTGATATCCCAGGACATAACTACTTCATTCCGCCTGGTTTACCATTATTCTACGTCACAGAAGAAATATTCGTCGAAGTCGGAACTACAGTAAAATACAACGGCCAACCTCTAGGGATAGT
This sequence comes from Micropterix facetella, assembly GCA_027564375.1. Lineage (NCBI taxonomy): Eukaryota > Metazoa > Arthropoda > Insecta > Lepidoptera > Micropterigidae > Micropterix > Micropterix facetella. The sequence continues at coordinate 23,528,343 of JAOPUG010000333.1, read as the reverse complement.
GGTAGGAGTCGATGATTTTGTTGTACAGAAAGCCTTGTCCCTCATCAGAGTGAAATACGCAAATGTTTCAACATCGCCTATTCTAACAATCGAGCAAGCGCTAGCGGCACCCGATACGGATAATCGATTAATCACTGAAAGGACCATAGAAGCTACGACACGTGGCAACGATATCGAGAGAGTTTTTCGTGGGAAATTTAGGGTTGGAGGACAGTATCATTTCCACATGGAGACACACTCCTGCATATGTGTTCCAATCGAGGATGGAATGGATGTATTTGTAGCATCGCAGTGGTTGGATCAAGTGAATGCTAGTGTTGCTGGGATGCTAAACTTCCCCGAGAGCTCGTTAGTAATTTTAATACTTTTTATCATTTGGGTTTTCGATACTTTAATCTGTACGGGCTTATTAATTTTTTTCAAAGACTATTTTGTGGTATGTTGTTTTGTTTCTTTTCAGTATTGTATATGAAGTACTTCCATGTCATAATATCCATCATCGATTTAGGTAAATTAGTAAACACAACTAACACCAAGCACCAACCGGCGAGGCACTGCTATCATTTGTGCCATTCACATTGTCTCAAAAATTACAAAAAATTAGAATTAATATATTTTATCGTTAATATGAACTTATTAGCATATATTTGTATTAATTTATTTTCAATTTAACTTTACTTTGTCTATGTGTGCTCTACGATGACAATAAAAATTAGATTATCAAATGGTTGACTGTAAGATATCGCTATAGTGATAAGTCCGCCATTTGCCCTTATTTTACTTTTTATCAAAAACATTTGTATTGTTCTATATGTAATATTATTTTTAGCACAATAAATTTATCTATTCTATTATATTCACCTCTTTATCTTCCTTTCTTCTGCGTCACTGACATAATTGCCATGTAATGCACCATGTTTATTTCGTATTGTGTTTTTTTTTTCACTTTCACCTGACATTCACTTACATTAATATATATTATAATTTGTGGCATTTGTGGGTGTGTTATTTTGACTTAAACAGGTTTCACTTTCTTTATGTTTTTTTTACAAATTCTCTTTCTTTCAGTATTAACGTCAATATTCGCCGAGTCGGTGGATCATTTGGTGGAAAACATAGCAGAGCATCCCTAACAGCTTGCGCTTGCGCTTTAGCAGCGTTTAGAAGCAATCGTCCAGTACGATTAATTCTCCCACTAGAAACGAACATGAGATGCTATGGTAAAAGGCACTCAGCTCTTGCTAACTACGAGGTGCGCTATATTATACTAATTTATCAAATCGAGCAACATGCATCCAAGTTTATTATTTTTGCAGGTTGGCATAAACCAGTTGGGACAAATCCAATATTTGACGAATGACATCTATGAAGATAATGGATCTTCCAGGAATGATACAGTGGTCGATTCTCTTACCCTTCCAATGTTTTTCAACTGTTATAATACGTCATCTTGGACAGTTACTGCAAATGGGGTTTTTACCGATAATGCGTCTACGATTTTTGCAAGAGCTCCTGGTATATACCTAATTATTTACAAACTGTAGCCTTTATACAAGGTTTTAATAATTTCAAAATTTCATCGTTCTTTTAGGAACTTGTGATGGGTTAGCAATAATTGAGAATATAATGCAACGCATTGCAATCGAAACAGGCGAAGATATTGTAAACGTAAGATTAGCAAATATAGCAGAAGACAATCCTATTCGAGGAGTAATTCAGCATTGTTTAGAAGTATCAGAGTATTACTCAAGATTAAACACAGTCAATGACTTCAACGTAGAAAATCGCTGGAAGAAAAAAGGCATCAGTTTGGCGGTCATGCAATTTCCGTTTGGATATCTAGGAAATTTTTCGGCTGTTGTATCCATATACCATACCGATGGATCGGTAGCGGTCACTCATTCTGGAATAGAAATGGGACAAGGGATCAATACAAAAGCAGCGCAGGTCGCCGCATACGCTCTGAAAATCCCAGTTGATCTCGTGAGAATTAAAACTTCCAATAATATTTCCACCCCGAATGCTTTTGTTACTGACGGCACCCAAGGGAGTGATTTATGCGGCTATTCGATACTTAAAGCTTGTGAGATACTTAACGCTCGCTTAGATACCATCAGAAATAGTCTAACTAACCCGACATGGCTGGAACTAATCACAGCAGCATTTACAGCTGGAGTCAACCTAAACGCGTCATACATGTACGCAACTGGAGTGGATCCTCTTCCTCCATATCCAATATATGGCGCATGCGTTGCCGAAGTAGAAGTCGATGTGCTGACAGGAAACCATATAATAACAAGAGTAGATATAGTAGAAGATACAGGACAGAGTTTAAGTCCCCTAATCGACGTTGGGCAAATAGAAGGAGCCTTCATTATGGGGGTTGGCTATTGGACATTAGAAGAACTTATATACGATCAATTTAGC
>JAOPUG010000333.1:23245341-23256336 GCA_027564375.1 Micropterix facetella | reverse complement strand
GTTCGTTTTTAAGTGCATGTTTGTGTCGACTTCCTATCTATTTATCCATTGAAGAATTGTCACGCAAAAACGTAACGCCACGCGTAACACAGGCATGGGAAGAATTCTCCTTAACGTCTCAATTTACTCAATAATGATTATAACTCGCTAATAATGTGTAGGATGTATTTCGCCAACTTTACTTTTGAAATCATTAAAATTCAATTACGGAACAAATCCTTCGTTTGAAATGTCGCCATTTTCAAAATTCTACTTAAGCAGATTTATTTATACTGCTGCTTAGTGCAGATGGCGAAATCTCAGAGCTGAGTGACAATCCCAACTGCCTTGCAAAGCGATAATTATGCGAGATAAGACCCGCTTTTATGGCAAATATTATTAGAATTCCCTTTGTCGCCGCGGTTAAGTCTCCTTCCAATTCGTATATATGAATTTCAAATGACGAGATGGAACAAAGTGAGGTATTCTGTAGGCTCAACTAATCTAATAAGATCCAGACTCACAATACTCGGTAATGCGATTGCGTAACGTGGCCGTTTACTTAGAGAGCTTACGAGATGGCGCATAATAATATGTAGTGGAAAGGATGAATAATACTCATTTAAAATTATTATACCTTATTTAGACAAGTATTCCATATTGTGAATGGAGATAAATAAACCGTACTGTCTTTCATGCTATGTGTTTGAGTATTTATCTCTGTGAGGAGATTTCGAGCGACTAGGTTTAATAGATAAAAGTGAAATGTATGCATAATGAGAATAAATAAACTTATCCCTGGTAAGTTATACACTCTTAAAGCACGAAATATATGTACGACATAATTATTTCACCTATAATCATACTTGTTATTCAATAACTACTTAGTTTGTAGTTGTGCGCCATATTGGCCCATCAAATAGATCGAATTTCGAAAGTTACAGGGGCCGCCCCTCCTTTTCTCCTTCCTTCCACCCCTCTTTCATATCCTGCCTCCCTCCCCCCCATCCACCCACCATCACTCCCGCCACTACACAGCGTCTACAGCGTTACGCATTACGGGAACAGTCAGTGAGTCAGTGATGAACTTAACTTTATAGTCTGATTAGTTATTTTGGTGGACTATACCTATACCTGACAGCGAAGGCGACCGTCAACATCCTAGTTCAATAGTGTTGATTTTGAACATTCCCTTTGGGCAAATCTGGCGGCCTTCGCGCCCCATTGCAAGACTCCATTGTTCGTAGATGCGACACGATGGTAAGGAGAACGGGAAATGCCTTCAAGGTACAATAAAAGGTGACTCATTAAAAAATACTCTTTTGTGTATGATAGCACGAGAGACGTAACGCGTGAGCTTTTCTAAGAATATTTTATGCGTTAGCCACTAGAAATCCTACGCCAATTCATCACTAGAGCTTGACGAATAGGATGAGGATTATTTGTACATTAAAAGCGTATTAATTTAGAAAGTCTATGCTAGTACTTCAGTGTCTGAGACGTATTAGAGCAGCATTTACGCGTGTTGACCGTTTATAAATGCTAACTCAGTTTGTCTCAGGCTACGGAGACGTATTGAAGTAGCATTTCTATATACGCGACCCGGGCCACTTGCATAGGTTCCTCAATTTGGTTGCTTCAACAGTTCTGTCAGATTTTATATATTGCGGACCGCCCGGAGCGCAGCGCCTTCGCAATCGACAAGTTGCCGTTGAATAGTTTATCAGCTATATGTACGTATTTAGTTCTTTCTCCTCGTTTGATTGTTAGTGTTCAAACGAAAACCATCAAGCGTGAACTTCATCCTAATACGCTAGTAACTACGCTTTTAGAATCGCAGAATTAAACAAAATAAATATACATATTATAAACTTTTGACTATTAATTCAATATTTTTCGGTCGGCCATGCACGTTTCGTTGGGCGGGTCTATGTTTTGACGTCACAATACCCGCCTGCATACGTTTTTTTATTAGCCTGATTTCTTTTATGCGTAATTGTAGCAAAAGCCATATCCTATGTATTTCATCTAATTTATCTAATAACCAACGTTCACAGTTTCGTAGTTATTTCGTTTTTGTTTAATTTCTCTTAAAAAATGAAACTCAAATAGCTCGAAACCCGTCAATTTTTGTTATTTATGTTAGTTAGGCTATCGTCTAATATAAAACATTTGTCTGAACCAGTTTCTGACAGATGATATTTCTAATGCCCGAAATGCATGGAACTCGAAATTCGATCTGTTTTACTCATATATGTATTAATATGGTTGATTGTAAGTTATAGAAATGATATTGAACCGTGTATATATATAAATATCCCAGCAAATTTATTTCGTAACTTTTAGTGCACTGGGAAAGCTACAAACCTTGTTTTTCTGTTAATATTGCTTTCAACGCTGTGTATTACCAGATCAGTTTCATCGGACCAAGACGAATCACCATAATTTCTCTTTATCAAATATCTTTGCAATCCATAAAGTCCCTTAAACGCTTTGATACCTACATCATCTGAAAGATAAACTGGGGAATTTCACTTACCAGTATAGATTTAGATTAACTTAGATTGATTTCATAATTATTGGTTTCGGTTTATCATAAGTTTATTAATAATATTCGATAGTTGGAGGAGATTATCAGGCGAGATGAGGTCACATTTAAACATCCCTATGTTCTGCAGGATATTGTATAAGTTCTCAGTTGCCGACTCAGGAAATCCCCTGATTAAGTTACAAGAGTAATACAATCGTTCCTACTCGTATAATATAATTTATTTTCTAGTGAAATCATGCAATTTAAAATAATTAATTTAATAATTTTACATTACTGAGGTTTGCTGCTCTTTGAAAACAAAATGAAAAAGTTACCAACTTTCAGTTTTTCAAAACACTGAAAATTTTTCGGAAAATATACAGATATTTCTATTTTTTTCAGAAGTGAAAATAAATTGAACACCACATATTACAAAATACGTTATAAAATCAATACGCTTAACAATATCACAAGCACTCAAGCGGTTAACCCTTGAAAGTGTATTTTTTCAATACGGTGACTAATCATCTGTAAAACGTACTCCCCCTCCAAGAACATTGATTGCACCACGGATGACTAAGCCAATTTAACCTTTGACGGCACGCTCTGTGCGTCCTGTACCCATAAATCTACCGCGGAACCCTTGCAAGTGTCAGAATACCAATAATTTAACTACCAACTCGATCTGATAAATATGCATGTCTGTCTGCCGTTTTTTGTTTTAACTCGAAGGGGTTAGTTGTTTAACCCCTATTACGTCGTGCTAAGTTAGATTTACGTAAATTTACATAAAGCACTCTCTGAACAGTTCATTATTTTATAAGTCTACATAGAGTCATCGCTGCATGATATAGCTACACTCACATATATTTTTCAAATAAATTCACTAATTATTAAAACCATTACGAAGTTTGGGGTTGAAATTTCCACTAACAAAAACTTCATGCATTAGTAAATCGTTTCATCTTGTGCTTACGCTAAAATGGTAATTGTAGTCTAGAAGTATGGGGACGGTATTCTATGCAAAGTTACTATTATTAACCCTTACAGGACAAAGGTTTTTAATAAGGAAATCAAATACGCCGCGGGCACGGCCGTAGACAATTTCTATGTGAGCGGAAGCAAAGTGTTTCCTAGTAGAACTATGGCCGGCAACTAAATAGATGGCAACGTAGTAATGCATTATTGAGATTGTTCAACACAAATATAAGTTTAACCTTAGAAACAGCGTCGTTGCATTATCAGTTTGTTTGTTTGTTTCTACTCCTTTTTGTGAAATTTCACAATGGGTGGGTTATCATACGACAATCTCTTCCAACCAACCTACTGTGAAATGTTTATATTCATGTGTGCATGTAAGTGTGTGTCTTGTTATTGCAGTGAGTCGACAGAATTGAAAATGCAATTCCGTTAATTTTATCCCAACGGAAAATGGTGACCCAGCATCGACCCCGGTATCCACGCAACATAAAACTAGTGTTATACATTTTGTATATAATTCGTTATTTTGCTGCAAATGTGAGACTACAAAATGATATTTTTTGTGCTTATCCTCCCCTTCAGCGAATGTTGTACTTTTCAACTCTCCAAATAATACTATAGTTGGCTAGATCTGGAAGCGATGCCAGAGTATGATAACCATTCTACCAAATATGTGTGTCAAATTGAGAGTTCATTGTTATTATTATTATATCAAGTAAAACATCAGTATTCTCTGCATAGGAAAACTCGTTGTCGTTGCTTAGAAAATGGGTTTCAGAGGGGCTAAGCCGGGCGTTGCCGAAACGTATAGAGGTGAAACATTTTAGATCGCCATTCTATCCCTGTCGCTCCGCAGGGCAAGCCAATTGTCCATCCACCTTCATCCCATCGACCAGCTGACCTAAGCTCCCAAATGCTAGTCATCTCAGACTTACTGAGCTTTGTTTACACACGGCTGTGGTTTTTGATCTGACGACCGCTGCTGGATATTCATTCTATTGGGTTTTCCGGTCCGTCATAAATTGAGAAATATGGAAAGATTATCCACGTTTGATTAATTGTGATACACAACATAACTGTTGGTATATTTCAAATGGGGAACTGGACAAAGATGTGATCGAAAGAAACGAGCGAGAAAACGATAGAAACGCCATTGACGTAGCCGTTCCATAATACGATGACAAACTTGACAAAGCCGAGAAGCGCTCGGAGGTTTAACCTACTCAGGAGATATGGTTTATCCAATCCAGAATTAACTATTTTATATAAGAGCGACATATCTGACGCCACTCGCCGATCCTGCAATGTCTCTAAACCTTAGCATTTGGGTCCTTCAGCGTATGGCAAACTGGATGAAAATGAGTGAAAATTTAGGTGACGTATAAACAGTTTTTGTATACGCTCTATCCTTAGCTTGTATGTGGCATACTGCGGAGACCAAATGTTAGAAGCAAATCCAAGCAAACTACGTACGTATGCTACATAAACCATTCTCAAAGAATGTATATATTTAAGTGGCCTACATACTGTCATAATAAAACAGAGGGTGCTGTAAGCCCTGTTGACGACTGTATCTATGTGCTTATCCAATAAAAGCTTGCGATCCAGGATGACTTCCAGATCACGGACTTTATCTACTTCCAGGATTTCATAATTGCCAATTATATATTTAAAATTAATCCAATTTATGTTTCGTAAGAATGAAATTTTATGGCACTTAGCTAAACTTACAGAAAGTTTACGCGTTTCACAAAAACGAGTAAAACGATTCAGATCTTCCTGAAACAATAGACAATCGTCATAGTTCTTCACTTCCATGAAGATTTTTAAATAATCTGCATAGAGGAGATAGTCACAGTGAATAAAGCAAGCGCCGATGTCATTTATATAGGCACTGAAAAGTAATGGCCCTAAATGGGATCCCTGTGGAGTACCAGACTTAATGTCAAAAAAACTAGATTTAAATCCACCAACGACAACGACCTGCCTTCGCTTAGTATGCAGGATGCTTTTCACCTCAACAAATCTCCGTATATGCCCATAGACGACAAACGGGTTATAAGCTCCGCATGATTAACGCGATCGAAAGCCTTTGAAAAATCAGTATATATCGCCTCCACCTGAATTCGACAATCTATACGTCCCAAAGTATAGTCTGTAAAATGAGCTAGGTTTGTAACGACGGACCGATTTTTGAGGAACCCATGTTGGTGTTCTGTGAACGAGCCAGTGAGAGCTTAATATAGCTGATCGTACATCACCTTCTCAGGCGAGGCTAGCGCGAGAATAGCGCGAGGAAGTCGTCATACCAAACCGAAAACACATACCACTTACCACTCATTCCTTTAGACATAAGGCGCCTCGCATCCTGCAAAATCGGACACAACAAAATGTCATGGGTCTTCGATGAGCCCCTAGTTAGGCAGAATTGCCTTTTAAGTCTCCTTGACCATCAACAAGTTGTGTAGTATGATGATCAAAATGCAGAAAATGACATTACATTCGCTCCGAAACAGACGGGAAGATACATACGTCGCATAGTCTCCCCGTAGTCCAACATCCTTGCTATATACGCAAACTTTCTTTTCTTATGGCCCTGCAGCTTTCTTTGATGAAGGTCACAAAGGATACTGGAAGAGAAGCATGGTATTGGCCTGGTGTTCGAGGACTTTCAAATCGGCTGGAATTACTCCTGCTATCACATGTAGTGCTAAGGTTTATGGTGTTTTATTGGCGCCAAGATATTAAGGGGATTCCTTAGCCGCCAAGGAGAGTTTGTCTCACAACGAGGTATGTACTTTATCGGCCCATACACGCAATCCATAGAATATCTGCGAGACAAATCTTTTAATGGATTACTTTTTTTTTGGGTAAACTAAGAAGAAACCCTTTTAAATGCATTTTTTATTTTTATTTTTTTACTGGAAAAAAAAACAAGGTTTTTGATATTCTTTGTATATTAGATTATATTATATGAAAAGCTGAGTTTAAAGCCGTCTATAACTTTTTGTTTAGGCCTTTGAACCCTTAGACAACATAAAAAACGCTTTTCCTCAGTAACCAAGGCCTAAATCAAAAAGCATTGTACTCGTAATGACTTTCAACATATTTTTTTTTTGTAGAATTATCTTATGTACAATTTAATCTCTTAATATATTGGCACATGTTTTTTTCATAATAAAATAAAAATACAAAAGAAAATCAATTTTCTTATTTAGTTTGACGTACAGAATTACTTTTTGAGAGGAATGTCGTCCTGTCGCGAACATTTAATATATCTAATTAACTGCACGATATCTTATCCCGATCTGGTTTTGCTCACTTGCAGTAATAGCATTAGCTTTAAACTACTCTCACGAGTTACTTGCTGCAGATAAAGACGTCACGAATGCTAGTAACAGAGCGGTCCAAAATTCGGGTCCCACCGCTTGGGCAGACGCCTAACGGCCGGGGCGGATTTGCCGCAGCTTTTATATAACCATTTCGACGGCCCTTTATCATGGGCGGACGCCTTCCGGTCGCACAGCGCTTTATTTCGTCGCATATGTTCGTCAGGACGCCTTTTGAAATTGTTATTTCCATCGATACTTTCCCGATTACCCGCGCTAGTGCGGGGGTCGACTCCGCCCCGGCCATAATGTGAACGTTTTATTCGCATTATCGGCGCTGCCCGCCCTAGAAGAGAAAAACATTTTTCATATCCAGCGCATGGCCGGCGCGCTGTGATTGTTTTCATTTCCGTTTTTCGCGTTTTCGCCAGTCATCCCGGGGAAAATCGTAAAGACCGTCGTGAATTAGATAAAGAGATAACCGAATGTAAAGCGATTGTGACAGCTACCTTTTTTGTACCGACCCTTAAAATTAAATATTAATATACATTACAAATCTCGAATAATTTACGAGTGTATGACGCTTATATTTTTAAAGCTTATTTTTTGAAGATTTTAATCTGGGGAAGTGCAGTCGAGAGCCAAAGAGTGTTCGTACTGCAAAAGCAAGCAGTTGTTATAATTTTGGGGGTGCGGCTGGGATCGCACTGTGCACCACTATTTCAAAATTAAAAATTACGATTCTCATATTAGAATACATAATATTAAGGTGCCTATTACGAGTATTTGCTAAAGAAAACGAAGGCGAGAGCAAAACAGACGCAGATCGTCATGGCCATTACACTCGCCATCATAACAATATATCTTTCCCTAAGGTCGGCTTAAAAATTATTTAAATAAAAATTATTTTTTAATTTACCACGTTTTTAAAACGGACTAAAGAGTATAAAATAATTTCTCGTAGCACCATACAGACAACGAAAAATGTGGGGCGCTGGCATAGATAATTAATTGGCGCATGAATACACAGTTCACATCTGGGTTACTAGCAAATAGCAATTTGTCAATCGCAATTCAAATTCAAGTAGGCACATATTTGGGAAATTATAAACTAGATCTTGTTGTCTTGGACGATTTGCATATCGCTCTAATATGTTCGAGCAAAGTCCAACTGATTGATTATATTATCTTCAAATCTCAACACTTGATATCGTTGATCGCGTTTTCTTGTAATCACGAACACACACTTTCTTAAACTTGAACGAAGTGGCAGGTGGCGGAATCGATCAACATATTCCGATGCGGAAACTTATCGCCCTTTCAAAATAAGCATGCAGAATTTGAAGAGCTTACATAAATTTGAGATGAATTGCGATTGATGACAATATGGGACCCAATTTTAGTGACTTAGGTATGAACTGTGAACTATTCATCCATCAATTAATTATCTATTGTATACACTCCACGTTTTTCGTTTTCTGTATGGGGCTAGGACAAATTATTATATACTTTTTAGTCTATTTTAAGAAATGTGAAAAAATATTGTTTTTATTTAAATAATCTTTTCACTGTTCTTTAATAATTTTTTTTTGATTGCACTGATATCAAAATTTTAGTCCGTTTTAAAAAGGTAATAAATTAAAAATATATCTTTATTTAAATATATTTTCTGTATTTTAGTCTTGTGTGTATGAAATATTGCAATCGAGTTTAAACATCTGTATTAGATTATGACAGACATGTGGAAAATTTCATGTATACTTGTATGGCTGCTTTAGATTGTAACCTCGATTAACTGTTATATTTTTTCATATTAATCTAAGCATCTTTTAAACGTATGCATATTAATTAGGATGAAAAATAGCAGTTCATGAGCATGGATGACGAAGGGGACTTCATGATCACGGAATATTTTTTCCGCTTTCAGTATATTATTTATTCTGGCTCTTAAATGTGCATATACATGCATTAAAAATCTTGCATTTATGATAGCCTCCACTTCCATATGAGGGCAGAGTATGCAGCATTTCTATTTTGGGAAATCTTTCCTAAATATTGCATATTAGGCATTTTTGACAAACAACGTTAAATTCTCCCCGTGGCCCACCGTAATTGGGGTTTGATATATATTCATGAATAATAATTATGATCCCGATAAGGTATCAATTCCAAATTCGATTTCGTTCAGATTACTTTCTGGATTGCTTCTCTACCACATAATGTTTTTTCTCCCTCTCAGTCTCGAAAATCAGGTCACGTTAAGCAGATCAAAAACACACAACACGTGTCTATTAAAGCAGCATTATAAACCGTTTGGCTGCAATTTCAAATATCCCTTCTTATCGCCGTTTTTGTAGCACCATTAAAAATTAATTAGCTCTGTAGAGGCGGGCAGAATCGCGGCGACCGGTCGGGATGGGCAGGCAAACCAAACGTACTCAACCCCTCTTTAAATATTAAAACGGAACACGGATGCGAAATAACCTTTCCGAGTGACAGCGGGGTGAAAAGGTTTTGTGTTTTTATCAGTTAGGCGATACGCAATTGCGATGCTGTATACTTTTTGTACTCATCAAACCCAAGATTAATTTGTTTTCAGTCACAATCAGAAGCGGTACTTGAAGTAGGAGAAGTATAATAGGGCGTAGCTATATTAAAATCATCTGTAGAGATACGAGTATGACATGATCACGGTCAAATGATAGAAGCATGTTTAATTATAAGCATGGCTCTCCACCATTCTCCGATCACATTAACCGAAATTAACTCACAGGCACGTTTGTCGGAAATTTATTCTCACTTCAAGCTTTAATCACTGTGGTGCATGGGAAATAGTGTCAAAGGCTGCCAAAAATGCGGCAAGCGTAATGCTCAGGGAAGAGGCTTCACATATGTTGTCGCTCCCACTTTTAGGGTACTACTTTAATCAGTCATCATTCATGTATTCTCAAGGATTTGCTACACACTATCTGGTGATGGCAATAACGAACATCGCTTCCGTCCTGTTGTCTCTGAGAGTTCGTCATTCTCTTTCGTTTGCTCTGCAGTAAACTTCGTTCGCCTGGCGGTCTCGTTTAGTTCTCCCTTTGCTTTATGCCACCGCGGTTGGGCATTATACTTGTTTTTTTGGTCCTTTGAAGAAGATCTCGAAATATAGACTAGATAAAGATTGCTAATAGCTATAGCTGCGCATGCTTCTATCAATCGAGACGATGAGCAGGCCTCCATGTATGTATATCACAGTTGGTTCGATGATCGCTGGTGACACCACGTGGATATTTGATTTGCAGAAGTAACAAAGTCGCCCGACCCCAAACAAACGAGCGCACGAATTAATTGTCACTCAATCGACGAACGGGCGTAGGTAATGAATAGCGGTCGAGCCTTCGCGTCGCAGCCAATCAAACGCCTTCGGGTCTTTAATCACCGAATCATAATTGCCGTAGGTCGCCTTGCGCGCGCGACGCGTCGACTGGGGTCGTAGAGTCGCAGGCAGCTCCCAGGGAGGTGATGCATGAGCGATATTAGTTAGTCGGGCGGTGGCGTTGCTATGCAGCCATGTCGCCCTGTGATGTTGCAAGGGTAGTCGAGGTAAAATAGGGAAGTCGATTAAATCTCTAAACATTATTAATTGATGATAATCGTGGCGAAATGCTGTACCTTATGGTCCTTCGAGTCGTCTGTTTATTTTTCGGTTTTCTAATGTCTGAATATTAGAACATAGATGTTTCTTATGTGGGTTTTTCAAAAGTGACATTTAGTTTTGGATTCTTGAGAGAGAAAACGCTGGAGAAAAGGATTCACATTGGGTTTGACACCACTATTGCACTCGGAGGCGAGGCGGTGTGATGTGAATTAGGTTGTGTGAAAAAATGCGAAATGTGCACGCACGGTTGCAGTGATGTGATGAATTATGAAATGTTAATGCGAATATAACCTTTCGCGACTATTGATGGAATGGGAAGTAAAATTAGCGTTAAACAAATGGATATATTTATCGATTATTTCGATACGTATTACAGATTTAATTACCAGCAAATGCGATACTTTATAATATTGAAGGCTGCTTGTACACAAAGTAAATATTCTCCCCCCCCCCGGGGTGCGCCTTGCGGGGGGGGGGGGGGGCGTGGGGTGGTGTGTGTGGGTCGTTTCGTTTCTGGGGTTTTTTTTGAG
>JAOPUG010000333.1:23161298-23176840 GCA_027564375.1 Micropterix facetella | reverse complement strand
TCTAAAGGTTCAAATAAACATAATCAAAAAACAGAATCGAAGTTTTTCATTTAGAAAAAAAAAGAGAGCCAAACAACATCGGATCAACATCAACATCGGACTTTTTTGGCCTACCTTGTATATCGCAATAAATAAATTCTTCCTCTTCAATGCAGTGTGTGAAACATTGAATTACATTTAAGCATGTCATTAAATCCATCATAAATGAGAAAGTGTGTTTGTTTATTTGTCCTTATTTCACGTCAAAATGGAGAAACGGATCGACGTGATGTTTTGCACAAAGATAGTTAGAGGGCCGGAGCACAATATAGGCTACTTTCTATCCCGGGAAATATCTCATTCCTTCGGAAAAAAATCTTCCAATCAGAAAACCCCGCGGACGGAGCCGCGAGCAAAAGCTAGGTTAGGTCGAGATGCCCATACCTTGATATTCGAAATTTTGCATAGGTCTATAATTCATAGTGGAAGGGATCACATCGGCGCTCTTGACTTGTCGGCGATGTTGATGCTACAAAATATCTGTAGCGTCAATATCCACCCCTATGAATATCAGGGAGTGGGACATCGAGTCCCCGGGGTGGAACATATATGGAACATCAAGTCCCCCTATGAATATTTGCTGATACAAAATCTGCTTGTAAATCTCCAATACTTGCAGCAAATTATTTACATACATATTTCGCCAGAACACTGCGATTGAGCTTCTAATTTGATGACTGGTTCGTGAACTGGATTTTCTTTCTTATTAAAATCGTATATTTGTTGGCCTCCACATCGATTTTTTTTATTAGTCTTTTTGGAATGGCGTTGAAGATAAATTAAAGTACATGTTTCTTTTCATTAAAATACGGTTGGTATTTCTTTACCTTGTAAACTAATCCAATTGCAAATAATTTCTTATATTTCGGCGACAGTTTATTAGGCGCATCATCTGGTACAGTTCTAAAAGTAGTTAAGTGCATTCTTTCATAAAAATGTGAAAAATAATGACGTGTATATTTTTGCACTATTAACCAAAACATGTGACTTTTTATCGATTTTATAAACCTAAAGTCATTCTTAAAGCGAATATTCTAGATTTTTTCCTATTTTCAATAAAAAATGTGGTCAATATAGCTACTTTTGAAAATAGGCAACTCAAAATCATAGTCGTCTTCGATTGTATTGTTACGACAATAAATGTATCTGCGGTTTTTACAATAAAATTTTCACTCAGAGGTGGAAAGTCGGTCAGCATTAGCCCAGGAATGTCGTTCGTCCTTTGATAAATGAAGACATCTCTCGTGAGTAGTCAGCCTTCCATCCATTATGCATTACGGTCTTGCTACCAGAGGCTACTCGGTCCTCTCGCTCACTTTCCTCTCTCCCTCTTTCTTTCTCTTAACCAGATTGCCTCTTCGCCGTCGTCATTTGCCTTTATTGTTCATTGTAATGATGACTTTTACGTTTTTAAACGGGACGGCTTTGGCCTTTTTGAACTTCCGAACGAAGAGCATTCTCGGAACGAGGGACGCCCTATAGAAATTGCCCAGACATTTGAAATGCCCGTGCGCTTCGACAGATCGGTCCTACAAAGGCAATACAACAACCGACGAAATAAATGTGAGGAGTAATTTGATTACTTCATTGCCATTACTGGCTCGTTGGAATTGAGTGTGTTCTATTTTTAATTTTTTTTATTCTCTCTTTATTTACTTATTACATATAGGATATCCATATTTTAAATTATAACATGCATTTTAAGACTCAAAACATGGGTGGGGACCACGGCTATATTGTCCAATCTCCTTGGATCTCGTAAACAAAATATATTAACGTTATCTTTTTTTTATGATAGAATGGAAAAAAGTGCCTTAGATTCCTCTAACTTGTAGTAATACATTTATTAAATTTTTGGCGGTTGACGAGTTTAATAATAAAAAATTAAAAATGAAGCATCGAAAATGAAAAATTTGGAAATGGATCCTAAGGATCGCGATTATTATAGCCGATATAAAATCAGTGAAATCGAGAAGAAAGGAAGAGAAAACAAAGCAGTTTGAAAATTATATATTATATATAACATAGTTTATAAAGCCAATACATAAAACAGTGACGTATTGTATGTCGCTAAAGAGGAAAAGGAAAGTATATATGATACCGTGTATGTATGATATATGTTTAGGTTTAATTTTTGACTCGTTACAGAAGAAAAGCATTTTCTTTTTAAACCGAAGGTTCGGGTTTCGGTTACTTAGTAAAAAAAAATCGGTGTTAAAGACCTCAATCAAAAAAAAAGTTGTAGATGATTTTTCAAACAAGTTTTCATGTGGAACAATCTTCCGTTAACAAAACCCTGCTAATATCCAAAATAATTAAGAAAAACTAAAAATAACTATGGCAATATGAGACAAATTAAATATTATTTTAAAACATTATTCAGGAGCTTCACAGATGAATCTAATTCATCCTAGAATATTAAAACTGTATTGCATAAGTACATAATAATTGACTTACGTCAGTAACCTAATGCTGACGTAAAAAAAAAAACAAAGTTAAACCAATTACTGAAATCTGAAAGAGTAGCACCTAGCACTCGGCAGCCATAAGAAGGCGGAATGTTAGCGGTATGTTGTAAATTTTATTCATTTGCGGGTTTAAAATGTATTAAATCAGTTGAGCGGTATATTTTTGCAGCGGTATATTAATGCAGCGGTATATTTTTAGCAGCGGTCGTATCGTAATTTTAATACTTGACGGTATATTACAAGTAGGTGCATATATCTTGTGTGACATAAAATGACAGTCGTGCCATTTATCAGTGAGTAGCGAATCTTTTGTTATCCGCGTATCATCATAAGGCTCAACGTCTGGAAATTTCGGGTGCCAAAGTCAAGACTATAAGTGGAAAAATAGACGAAAACAATAGACAAAAAGCAAATTATAGACACCAACGATTTCAAAACATTCTGTAAAGCATCACAAAAACATATTTTTATATGTCAAATCCATACTTTGACTTCTAAAAATTTCATTGGACATTTTAATTTGATTTTCGAACAATCTTTCCCCAAAGGGATAATTAATTGAGTTAGATCCAAAAAATTATCTTTGAATAAAATTTTTCTTGAATAAATAATGTTGGATAAGTTGGTTTTTGCTTGAATTTCGTGCTGAATAGTTCGCACTGCAGAAAATCAAATCACTTTTTGACAGCGATGACTGACTATAAGCGAACATCTCTGATTGGCCAGTGGGATACATTTGGTTTTGCTTGAGTTGGAATTGGTAAATTTCATGGATACGTTTGCTTTTGCTTGAATAAGAGCTGTTGAATGAATGCTTAGTTGGAACTGGTTCGTTTCTAACTTATTTTACGATAGTATGCGGCATGTTTTATTTTACCGAAAAAAAATAATATTAATAACTATTTTTTTTTTAATAACGGTCCTCAATTAGACTTAGTTCATCATTGCTGATAGAAAATAGTCTGTTGTTATTTTTGACGATAGATATTTCACTTTGTGCGATAAAATAAATAAAGATTTCGCTCGCCTTTGTTTTGGTTCTTCATTCCAGTATTGATTTCGTTTTTCTGTTCTAGGCTTTCCGGCTTTTAATTATACCACAGAATATTCATTGGACATGTAGCAGATGTATTCCCTTTTACATTTCTAAGGATGTCAAAATTTTACTACCTTGCATTTTTCTATGCACTGGAACCCAACTCACAGTTACTTCGTTCTCTTTTACGGGTTGGTTTAGGTTATTGAGTTCCCAAATTAGCTGTTCAAAGCTTTGAGAGATACTTGACAACTTGACATGATGCGCGTTTCCGCGGCCGCAATTTTCAATTACTGAAATTTCTGCCTGAAAGAAGACAGGTAGAAGCAATACCAAAAACTCTGTGCAGATATGAAATCAATATATTATTAATATTGCTTGAAAAATATTTGATTAGCAGCTATTATGGATAAATAGATGTGTTTTATATTGCATAAAGATGAATCAATAAAACATTATACAGGTTCAATATTTTGAAGACGTGGAGTCATCAAACCTGAAATAGGAACATTTCTTAATTCGAAAACATGAAACGCAAAATGATGTTGGCCAAGTTCGTTTAATCGAGTTCCTACTTCGAGAACGATGCCGTTCCTTTCCCAGAATATTTAAAACTAGAATTTTGGAAATCGGAATGCAAAAACTGAGGTGAGGTGAATTTGGGCCAAATAACTTAATTCGATTACTTCATAGTATCATCTGCCTAATAACTATTACCTTTCTTTGTGTTGGGCTTGTTCTAAGGTTTTCTGAACCTTGTATCACTGCTACTATATCCGGTCTATTGTGGTCGCCACCTACCATATTTCCGTGCTTAGACTCGCGTCAGTTAAGAACCGCAATAATCTTTTGGCACTAGATTGTTTCATCTCTTCAGGTTGGAGGTAGTATTTACCCAGATGGATGTTTCTTTTACGCATCAGTGGACCACATTTGCACACGACGTATATGAGAATTTCGTCTACTATTTGTCAGAGCCTGCATACTCTAGTGTCTTGGAGCTAAAGGTTGAACATGTGTTTATTCAGGCCACATTGAGTCTCCTGTGAGTGCTTTCACCAGTATGCGTAATAATTATTTATGTGCCGTTGTTCCTACTTACCGCTACGTGGGCACTCTTACGGTCGTAACCTTTTTTTTTATCATTAGGTTTGCTAGGCTTTTTGTAATGCCAAAGCATAGTCCAAGACCGTGTATCGTTCCTTTTTTCCCTCCCAGTTCGTCGGTTTTTTGTTGCCTTCAATTCCTGCATGATCCAAGAACCTATCTCAGAACTATCCGATTGTTTTCAAGGGAGTTTAAAATTACCGCGCAGTTTCGCACCAACTTTGAGCTAATGGTGTCCAACGATTACCTAGCCGTTGTCTATCGGTTAGCATGTGCTTTATCTTTTTAATTGTCTATTCCTCTTCTTAGCAACTAGATTATTCACTTTTAGGACGGTATAGGGGTAATGTAACTAAACCGTGACGACTTGCCACTAATAACTACAGTGGGGAAGTGTAACGGGAGTGATACATCTGCCACTATTCCGTTCTTTGTCTCACGTTGGAACTGTTGCCGCGTACCAGACGGTTGACAAATTAGCATAGGTGCACATTGGGACATACAGCACGTGCCATACATTCATTTTAAACAATCTAATAAGGTGGCTTCACACATTCGAAAGTTTGGTTGGTATGAATTCAATTGTTATTGGGCCGAAACAATGTGATTGGCTGACTCGACATTTTTGATGTGCTTATTGTGATGTAATATGATATTATATTAAATGTAAGTATGATGCTGTTATATAGAAAGGAATTATAACGGTCGTTCCTCAAGGCACAGCATTATTACTTTTGCATATGATGTTGCCTATAATGCCTATTTAACTACATTTGTAATATACTCACACTTTAAAGGATGTGATATCTACCAATTCGACATTTAAATTTATTTATGTGTCGGATAATACAAAACCTATATCCAGGAATACGAATACGGATCTGGCATTAAGGCGTCTACTGTTTTATTTAAAAATCCATTCAGTAATAGCTTGATATCTACTACTCTTCATATGCTTGCCTAATAAGTAATAATAAAAGATAAGAACAAATTCAGCTCAAAGCTGTTGCAAAACTGCGTGGCGCTTTTAGTTCTGAGATGGGTTGCCGGTTATGCAGGGATCGAAGGCAACGAAAAGCGAGCAAAAGAAACGTTTTACGGTTCAGAATCATGCTGTACCAAAAAGCCTGGCAATCCTAATGGTCAAAAACCTATGTTTAAAACAATCCTTTAATCACTAGAACAACATGCTAAGCTTGAATTACTCTAAAGCGGTAACAAAGCTTACGACCCACGAGGCTTTATAAATAGGAACAATTCACGCATGCTGGTGAGGGGGCTCACGACTCACGGGGCATTGTGGCCTAAACAGACACATGTTGACCTCAAGCTCTGGTACACTAGAGTGTGTAAATTCTGCCAAACTACAGACGAAACTCCCCTGCACCTCGTATTCGAATGTGGCCCACTAATGCATAAAAGAAACACCCACCCGGGTAACTACTACAGCCAAGCTGAAGAGGTAAAACAATCCAGCGCCGGAAGCTTATTGGGGTTCTTAAACCACGCATAGCTTAGCACGGAACTATAGTATATGGCTCACACAATAGACCATAAATGGTCACAGTGGTACAAGGCTCAATAAATCTTGAAACAGTCCCACACAACAAATGTCATAATGTACAAATGCCATAATTATTTCCAATATTTTATGACGAAAATATTATTTTATTTATTTATAAAAGAACTAAAAGTTCTTATCATAATTTTACAATGCAAGCTGAAATTTATAACTTATATATATATAATCGTACTCTTAAAATACGCGACCTACAGGTACGTTAACAAAAATAATCGCTTATAAGTTATGACTTTTAAATAACCTAGAAAAATCAAAGCAATTATAAATTGATGAAGACTTTGATTGATTTAGCAAAAAAAAAACTTATAGATGAACTGTCAACATAATTTTCTACAAAATAGAGTAACCAGGAATAATATTGACATTGGGTAATACTAATTATATTGAAATTATATCTGTCATTCAGCACGTCGTATTATCAAGCAAATAACTAGTGCTGGGCTTCTAAAAACCTTCAGGGGCTTAGATTTGTTTATTTCTTCTGGAACTGCATGGATGGTCATTCCATAGACGAGTAAGGATTGGTTTGATTAATGGGTTTTGGAATTGAGAGTGTGATGATATTTTATGAGTGTGTATTGTGTTCGTGTATGGATAAAAAAGAATTAGAGGAGCTATGTAAACAAGATGGGAGACGGATATGATAAAGTTATAGTTTAAAAAAATTGTTAGTGAAGGTTATAATGTAACGATGGACCTTCACGAAGACATGCTTCGTAAATTAAAAGATCAACAAATCCCCGGACTTACCCTTCCTGGCGATAGATACAACAAGTCGAACCATCATAATTCTATGTTGCCCGGCCTGCGTACTGGCGAAATTGATTACATATGTAAAATAAAAAGATGTAAACCGCTCTCCACGTGAACCCCTCCTCGTCTTCTTATCCTTTAGCCTTAAGAAAAATAAAACATTTAGTGTAAGCATGAGCCAGTTCATACATGAACTAAGCCCAATATACTTTGCATTAGATCTTACTCCAAGACACATACGTATTATGTAAATAAAACTCCTCGAACTTGGCGGGCCGGAAAATTGGATCACACATTATATAAAATAAATCTAATTCTATTCTATTCTATATATTCTATTATTTTCTATTATATATTCTATAAATCGTCACTTATTAATACGATATAAAATTATATGTGGGGTCAAGTTATAATCACAAAATATATCATACACACCTATCATATATCATATAAAAAAATATTGCACGATCGATAACGAAGTACATACTTTTTGGCCCGTCCGTAGTATTTATACAGGACGGGCCACATAGTCTAACTAATGCATGCTGTACGTTTGTTCGTTTGTTTGTCCTTCCGAAGACTTCCGTGATCCAATCCTAACTATATTTGGTATGCAGCCTCCCTGGGTGAACTTAAGCACCACCAGGTGGGAGCAAATTCGATCCGAGTAGCGCAGGTGCTGATGCATGTGCATCCAAATTTACTTGGCCTGGAGGAGGATCTGACCAATAAGTAGAGCGAGCATATCATATATAGGTATTTTTAGAATGGCGGTGACGAGATAAATTTACTGGAATAGGTTTTAAGCCATTTTATATAAGTCAGGGGTTACCAGTCATAGGGCGGGTCAAAATTGCCGATTTATATCGTTACTTTTCCTGTTATTTGTTTTGGCCAGGGACTGTTAGCGGCAACACGAGCTGTCGTCATCCCGTCCCATTTTTGAAACAGTTTGCGTTCGAGTGACACTTTCCACCGGTAGACGGCGCTAGGATGGAGATGGCGGCGGGCGGAAGAAAATGAAATCAACTCCGGCCTCGTTTGTCATGAAGGTGGAAGCTTAGCAGAAGGTGGGGGGGGGCGTCGCAAATAGTGCTGCCCGCTCTATTCTATAATAATTTCCAGGGATATATGATTATTTAATTGGAAGATCATTAACAATTAATTTAGTTAGATTTACAGATTCTTTATTCATTTAATTGTTATCTATTTAATTAAGGATAAACATTTATCATTTAGAACTAGCTTGCGTGACGGGTACGTTCAAGATCTCGATTTAACTTTAATTTTCCTAAAACATAAAAAAGTAGTAAAAGTAGACAGCCTGACAGCGTATAAACGCGCTCATGTTCTGGCCATCTCGGGCGTGCCTAGGTAGGTGGAGGTCGGAGGTTGGAACATCCACACCGATCCTTTCGTCTTTCTTTTGAAACGTACTGAATAATATTTTCTAAATCTATTTTCTTCGAAAGTTTGATCGGCACATCGTGAGCATATTTAGAATGGTTTCTGGATATGCTCAGTTGGTTGCTAGTTGCAGTATATGATATCTGGTATCTAGATAAAAAGTTTCAACAGTAATATAAAGCTGTCTATGACGAATCAAAACACGTTGAAACGAATCATCAAACAAAGAACGGTGATAAATTAAGTCAAAATACTTCTTGCTCTAGTCATGTATATTTTTGACTTGTTTCTATCCAAATAGATTTTTTAAAATATTAATCGAACCACTTAAAATATTCAGAGTCTTTACTTTTTGTCACGTATTCCATAGAAATTGGGTATTTTTCATGAACCTGTGTCATGTTAGGAAGGAACCTAATAAAAACTGTATATGAATGACAAAAACTTTTTGAACTAAGGGCGCCGCTATCGGCTACATTAATTAGAATGATTTGTCAAGCGATACTTCAGCGGAGAACAATACACCGAATGGCTATTGTTGCTTGCGCGGATATATCATTTTACGACAATCGAAACTCCAGCGGAGTGCAATAAACCGAACGCCTCTTATTGCTTGCGCGGTTATACCATTCTTCTGAAATCGCGTGACAAATAATATCTTTTTTGGTTTTTTGAAAGATTATAATAAAAAAATTAAAAGAATGAAGAATATTGCTTCATCACATTTTAATCATTTACTTGATACGTCGTACCAATATAGTTTCAAGTTGTTTGCTCGTATAGATTCCAAGAAAAATACAAAAAGGTTATGATTTCAGCTTTTATTCATTTTTATTCAGAAAAAAAACAAAATATTGAAATGTCGCATCATAGTACTAAATATTAAGAAATTTGCTACAAGACTCATATTTTTATTATCGATTAAGAACACGCGGAAGTGACTTCAATTTGACTGCAAAATGACAGTTTTTCACTGTTTGAGAGAGGTAGTCACCTTAAGTGCCGGTCATAAAAATTGACCAAACAGCACACTAATGACATTCAAGCGTGTGAATGTGTAAATGTGTGCGTGACCATTAGGCACCACAAGTAAGTGCCACTACTGCAGCGAGTGCTGAAACTTCTTATTCTTCTCTTATGTGGCTTATCCCTAGTCGTCCGCGGGCGCCCGACAGTATAAGACCGCGGATAGATGAGCGCGCGAATTGTGTGCAATTATAATACAAACTGTATATGCAGTAAGGTTTTGTGACGGTAGGCAGAGCTTTTAATTCTTTATGCCGTGCACGCCATACCGGCCTCTGATATAAAAATCCTAAACATACTAGACTCGCTCGACTTGATACAATAGCATCATGCATCTAATTATTCAAGGCAATGAAGAGGTCCGGGGCGAAGAAGAACATCCCGGGTCCAGAATTCTTGCGAATGGTCCCAGAAATCTACCACATCATTGTTCTGAGCTGCGGCCAATAAAGTTGTGGAAATAGCTCCAGAAGAAGAAGAAATAGATTGGTGTGTATCTATATACATTGGGTATAGGTGGAAATCATTGGTACTTCTGGATTCTGATAAAGTAAAACACTTATAATGTTTATATTATATCTACTGCTTTTCAAAGTATTCTCCTTAATATTTAGACACTTTGAAAGCATTGGGAAAAGCAGTTGGCCCAGTCTTATTTAGAGGTCTCCTCAATGGCTTCTCTAAACGCTATCACCCCCGCTTCTGGGGTCGTGAACCGTAACCTCGAAGTGTATGCTTAATTTTGGAAACAAAAAGAAATCGCAGCGTGCAATACCCGGGCTGTATGGGGGGATACGCCATCAGTCCCACGTTTGAAGTCTTCAAAAACGCTGTTGTCATCTTAGTGGATACATTGCCGTGGTGGAGGACTACTCTGCTGCGAGGACGCTTTTCACGAACTTTTTTTAACGAAACACCGGGTAATCAATTGCTAACGTAGCAGTCTGCAGTGACTAAAAAAAGAAGCAACCATCATTTTACCAGTGCTTCGAGTTTTCTTGAATTTTGTTGCCAAATCCTCTAAAGGAAAGGCCAACTCCGCCGATTGATTCCTTCTTTCATGTTCGTAACAGTACACCCAGCTTTCGTCTCCTGTTACGATATCATATAATATGTTTAACTTTCGTTACCCCTTGCAGTATCCATCTCGAACAAAGCTTCCGAACTTTCAGGTGTACGTGCAAAATATTTTGCACTTGGCTTATTCTGTTCAATATCGTACGAATTCGCTGATATGTATTTTTTTTACGATTGAATTAGTTGTCGTACAGCATCAATGTTAGTTTCTATTACCGCTGTGTCCGGCCGGCCATCGCGTGAATCGTCTTGGAGATGAATACGTCGATGTTTGAATTAATTAAGAAGTACACAGAGCTACGAGATGGAGCTTCATCACCAAACGCTATTGAAGTCTTTGGCAGATTTTTTGTTGACTTAAAATATTTTAAGAAAAAATAATTTGATTTTTGGACATTCGTTGTAATTGTTTCTTATTCATTACGGAAATTTCAGTGTGATAATCGTATATACCTCTGTGATAGGCGAGTTGTCTCTTAGCCATTGTATAGCTGGAGCTGGTGATCCTGTGGCCTCGCAGTCGAGTTCCAGAACTGATCCCAAGGCGTGTTTGATCATAGCTGGAGGTGACCTGGCGATCTTCACCCAGGATTTTGAGTGTCTTTCATCCACTTGAACTGTAACAAAAAAAACATGTCCTGTAGCAAGTGCAGAAGTTTAAGTACAACCTGGGCAGTGCAATAGCATCAGAATGCTGATATTGATTACAGGATTTGCGTTGCTTCAGCCGCTTCGGCAAACTGGTATGACGTCACGTTAGCAACGAAAATTTCTGTATACTTAGCGATTATATTTCTCAGATACTGAGGCATATCTGTTCCACCGGCAGCCGCGATGGAAAGGTAGACAAGGGTCTAGTTAATTTACAATAAATATTTGTTTTATATATTTGTAAAACTTCTATAAATTTAGCGTTGTAAAAACTCATATTAATTCACGCGCGTGGTACTTCTGCAGTAACTGGGATGTGTAAAGTGACGTCACCGGAAGACGGCGCATGCATTAAACATATTAAAAAATCTGTTGATTTTTTATGTGTAGAAAACTGAAATATCATTTGAAATGTAACTAGCCTATTGTGAGCCCGAGAAATAACGCAAGATACCGCGTTTACATTCAAATCAGGCCTAACGACGTTTCGGAGACGAAATAGTATATGCGTCTTGTCCATCAAGAAGTCTGTTGTCTGAGAACTAAGTGGAGAGATTAATAGCAACACGGGAAAGATCTCTTTCCACGGTTAACCAATCAGTCAGTCAGTTGACTCAATATCAATCGTAAAGAGTGTTTCCTCGCGTCAAACGAGATTCCATAGATTTTTTCCACCTTCCTGTCGTAATAACTAACTCAGCGCGCAATGGCTTCTTATATAGGGCTCGCCACAATACCAAATTTTCCGACGTTGATGTATTTGCAACTTCCATTGGTGCATTATTGGGGGTTTAATGGAGTCGCGCAGCTCGGGTCTCAATGGCCAACTCTGTTCTATCACGGTCGGCCCGACTCAGGGCTCTAACACCTATCCGGCAGTTTCTTCGAAGAGGGACGAAATCGATGAACTCGCTGTGCATGGCGGCTGATTTGGGGGAAGCCCTCGGGCGATCCTGGATGTCTGAGCACTGGTCGGCATGCCGGCCTTTGCTTAACAACCTTCCTGAAGAGGGATCCCCTGTTTCCCGGTAATGTGGTGACATGGTCTGATACCAGTGTATCCCGGTAATGCAGCATTCAGGTGGATGGTTGTCTGGGGCATCGGTCGGTCTGCCGGCCCTTGCTCAACAACGAATAGACAGACGAGGGTTGAAGCGCAATGCGGGGGTAGTTAGGTACCTTAAGCTATCTATCCTTTGAAACGATACGTTGGCCACCTAATCTCGGGTGGCAAGCATCAGGCAAGATCGGGCACAACGCTTAAAGAAGACCAAATTAAGTCACCTTCATTAGGAGATTATGTTTTAGCAAGAGGCTATCGGTATCGCAGGCATATATTTCAAGAAGACGAGAGAGACAGCGTTATGCAGTTAATACTGCATAACGCAGTTAATACTGCATCCCCTTTAATAAGGGGATAATGATTTGCTTTTGTATAATGTTCCAAATTTAAATGATGAGAGGGAATTGACTGATAGAAGACACTCCTTACGAAACATGTGCTCCTGCTAGTTCAAATCAGTTGGACGATTGAAACTGTCGATGGCTTTAATCTGTAATGATGTACCTAATAATTATGTAACCTAACCGAAATGCACTTGGAGCGGAATGGAAAATTAAGACCCAGGATAGCTTCATAACACAATAAATTGAGTTACTGCGGACAACGGCGGTTTTAATATCGCTGAAAATTCGGGGCTTGTTCTAATTAATTAATTCACGCGGTAAAATATGTTTGTCTTACTTATAATGGACGCTGATAACTAACAAACACCAAACTCAATCATTGTTATCATGACTTACCGTTGGCATCGAGGGAATTATCCACGTCGTCTAGTACGGATGATTTGGAGACCATGGGCATCCTCGGCGAGAGAACAGCCGCGAGAGTATCTGGTAGGATGAAAAACGCCACCAGGGCGACGAGCGGCAGACGTCCCGACATCATGATGGACCGCTTCTGTGGGTCGGAGACGTAGGCGATGATCTGTGGAAGACGAAAACGGCGGTTAGTAAGATGACAAACGTATGTGCCAAGAGTTTTAGGAAGACGAGAATATCGTGAGGCACCCAGAGACGACGAATCTAAACAGAATTAATAGTTTGTGCCACCCCAGCCGGAAGTGCTCATGAAACACAGAGGGCACATTTTTAGGGTTGAGAAAGGTAAATCAATCAACCAGTAAACTCGCCAATAACACCCAATGTAGGAAATAAGAGGGTGATGTTCTAGGATTGTGAGGGCAGTACCTAAATAGTATTTAATGTCTGTAATATATATTTGGCAAAAAGTCCAATTACGGCGTAAGGGAGTTTGAAATTTTTTAAATAATTTTCCATGCACGATTTGTAAAATTACTTCGGTCCACCATGCGGGCGGCCGAAGTCTTACAATCGTGCGAACAATGTAACGACATTAAATCGTACAAAAAGACTTTTCTCGACGTTCCACATACAGACAGACACATTTTTTTGGTGGTTTAGCTGGACTCTAAGACATGAAATTAAAACGTCCAAAAAGACTTTTCTCGATTTTTGACATGTCCCAGAGTACATCTAAACCAAAAAGAAATTAATGTCCGGCTGTCTGGATATGTGAGTGTTACAGTGTTATTTAATCTATGGTGTTACTAAGCACGATAACTCGAGTAAACTATGTCAGTTTTAATATTCTCTTTCGCCAATCGATAGGTATGGCCAATCGCAGATCTCATTTAATTTTGGGGACTGTACGACCTATTTATTTTAATAAGATTTTTAATTTATTAAATGACGAAGTCAGTACGCTCTATCGGTTAATTAAGGAACCACATGGCCTCGGTACGTCGGCATGTCACGAATTATTCGACTCGGCCGCTAGATGGCGTCAAAGTCATTTAACATTTGTAGGCCCCTATTTCACCGGAACACTACGGTGACGCAACCAGTTGCGCAACCGTGGTGTCTTACCGAGACACTAGAGAAACACCAGAGAGACACCAGAGCAGACGCCAGAATCGTCACAGTTTCAAATTGGAAGAGTTAGCACTTATGCTGCAGGTACGGCGTAAAAGAAAGTTAAATAAAAGGAAAAAACGGTGGTGGGTTATATAAATCGTCAACATATAAATCGTCAACCAATAAATCGTCAAAAATAAATAATTCGTCAACAAATAAATCCACAACTTTATCCAAGCATTTCTATTTCAAGTCTCTATTGAAATAATCCTGCGAGGAATTATCCCAAAAAGATGGTATACTTTGTATTTTGATAATAAACCCTTTTGTATCGAAATTATCCATTTTCTGCGACGTTGTTAGTGGTGGCTCAACTGGTGGCTGAGTGAAAGAGACACCATACAGCGCTATACATATTAGTTGTTGCACCAGCCTGGTGACGCGACCATTAATATTCTGTGCACGCGTCGATGCTGGTTGCGCCACTAAATTCGTTGAGCAACCAAGTGGACCCCAGGTGAGATACACTCCATAGAGCTGTGTACATTTTGCTGGTGTCGCGACTGGTTGTGCCACCGTGATGTCTCGATGAAATAGGGCTCTTAGAGCTTAAAACGGAATAAACGGTGGAATAGCAAAAAGAAAAGTTGTTGGCCACGATGAGACGTGTAAAATAAAGTAGGTGCATGTCGCTTAGGGGTGTATCCATCTGTTTAGACAAAAAATACCAGAAGTCATAAGTCATACATAAAAGAAAATAATCATATGGGCTGAAGTTTGAAAATCCTTGAGTTTTCCCCCTGCCCCAGTTTAGTATTATGATAATATTATGATAGCTGACTTTCTTATTCTCATCTAATTTATTTTACATTCATTAAAAAAAATATGTACTAAGGCGTTGCTGGATTTGGCAATAAAATATTTTTATTTTGATAGTTTGAAAGAAGTTCTACATTTATATTTTTATCTCTTAGACTATTTAATCATATAAGTGCATTTTGATTATTTGTATGTAACTAATATTGAATATAATATTACAGCCATGACAACTATCACGATAGTTAAGTTGTTAATAATTACAATTATAGCATTTAATGTTTTGTGACTTAACTGATGATGTTAGCCAACTGAAAAAATCATACTCACGATACCATTCTTAAGTAAATAGCCGTTTCAGATTTTTCAAAAAAGGTGGAAAATTGAGAATAATAAATAACTCTGGGAGCTATACAGGAAATTTTCATTTTACAGTATTTTTTGAACCATTGCTCACAATAAACAGCAGGACCTGAAGCCCAAAAATATATAGGCATTTTAACAATAGTTATAAAGTATATTACTATCACATAATTAAAAAAAAAATATATAAAAAGGGTCATCCATATTCACTATTACTCATTATTACATGTATTTTTTGTTGGTATTATTTACATATAATATTACATTAAACTTGCAGTAC
>JAOPUG010000333.1:23151096-23161198 GCA_027564375.1 Micropterix facetella | reverse complement strand
TGAAAATAATGATTTACTTGGTACGTCTTACCAATATAGTTTCAAGATTCCAAGAAAAATGCAAATACAAGAAGGTGAAGACTTCGAATTTTATATATTTTTATTCAGAAAAAAATAAATATTGAAGTTTTGCATCATAATACTAAAGGTTAAGAAATTTGCTATAAGACTCATATTTTTATTATAGTTTAAATTCACGCGGGAGCCGCTTAAATTTGAGTGCAAAATGTCAATTTTTCACCGTTGGAAAGAGGTAGTCACCTTAAGTAGTTCCTTTGAATGTAGTACGAGTATATATGATAGCTAATGGCATTTGGAACCGAATGGCATTCGTTACTTATACTACTTAGAACCTTTTACAATTGATATTTTTATATTCAGTATTACATATTTACATTTATCTTGTATGAGTAAGGGGGCGTCTATTAATTACGTGGGTACCCCCTCACCCTACCCTTGGTAATATGTAATGAGATATGGTGGAACCTACTAACCGTCTCACCTCATATAGACCCTATGTTTTTTTTAATAATGAAATTTATTTTATATTTTCATGTATTTTGAATGATATCACTAAATACCTAATAATTGCAGTAAAATATATTTGTGTGAATATATAAAATGATTTTTTTTTGTTTTTCGTACTATTTATATCACTTTTTTATAGAATAAAAGGTATACCTAAAAATAAAATTTCTCAATTGTATATTAAAGTATAAACGCGAAGCGTATCTGTCATCTTCGAAAGGTTTAAAAACTAGTTAATTTAATATTGCCTATGCCCGGGATGGATTTTGTAATACAAAATGTTGAATCTGTTATAATAATGTATATTCTCTGAATTAAACAGTTGAAGTGAAATTTTCGTTTACCCCCTTCCCCCCCATTTAAATGGGATTTCGTGAGATTTTGGCGACCCACCATTTTGAGCTCACGTAATTTATGGACGCCCCCTAAGTTGTTAATAGATTCTTCGACACTGGAAAAAAGTTATGAATTATTTTAATTTTACAGATAGCCCGATACGAATATGAATATCTGGCATTAATCACTACATTTAATATTAATTAAAGGGCAATATACAGCGATGTGAAACCTCCCTTGTTAGTGCAACCTACCAGTAGATCTTTGATAAACGCCCTAGCGTCGTTACAAACACGACCGCTTACTTCACGACACAGACTCAACGTTTCAATACTGCTCGTTCATCTGCATACAAAACGATGGCATTTGCACGATCCCCGAGCGGATACCGAACAGCGCATTGACAAGGATATATTTTAAGCTCCTTTCTACAGTCGCAACGGGGCCTCATTCCGAGTGATTGTAAAACGCTGCCACCGGACCATTTGCATACAGAGCTGGATGTTACTTAACCAGACTATGGAGCTAGTATTGTTACATATAGAAGAAGCTATCATGGTGATAAGTTTTTAGAGGGCTCACAAGAAGAAGGAGCTTTGAGTCAGATCAAATTTTCCCCTTTTAAAATTGGTCAAATATATTGCAATGGATTAGATCGTATCAATTAAGCCATGAGGGTTGGCCTGAAACCGTCCACCGGTATATAAGGCAGCACACTATGTGTGTGTAAAATAGGGAACACCTGATCCATGAATCAGGAATCATAGAATAATCGATCGGCATAAACAACCTAAAGCCAATCATTACAATGTTGTTGAGTTAAGAATTACAGCAAGAGAGAACAGATTGATGTTCTTATTTTCTTAGTCTAGAATATTGTCATCTTCCGATCCACTTTCTTCCAGATCATATTATATTGTTGTGCCTTTCTTGTAGGGTTTTTCTTATCCTTAGCCATTTGTTCCCATTCTTCCATCGTAACGTCATAGTATCCATGTTCACGTTCCTGCTGAGTATCTTATTGCTGCCAATAATAGGTGTGTTAGAGAATTCCAATATACTCGAAATGAAAGGGAAAATTTAACCCGTCCGGGTAACCTCTGACATACATAATAGCTTAAAATCTATTCCAACAAGTTTCTCTCGTCCCCACGATTTTAAAAATACCCATATACCTACGCTATGCTTGCTCTACTTATTGGGAAGATCCTCTGCGACAACACCTGCGGGACTCGGGTCGAATTTGCTGCCACCTGGTGGTGCTTAGGGTCAGACAGGGAGGCTGCATACCAAATTTGGTTAATATAGGATCACTCGAAGTTTTCAATCGAACAAATAAACAAACGTACAACATGCATCAGACTATATGGTCCATCCTAAGTAATAATACTACAGACAGGCCAAAACGTACAGAAACTTTCTTTAAGATTTCCCTTCTGGAAACGGTTTGAGCATTATCCATTCTTCTAACCTACCGATTTCATTTTGGGAATGGTCCAAAATGAAATCGGTATAACTGAATGGTATAACTCGCTACACCTACGGCGATATATCTTGACACTTTATCGCATGTTCAAACTGCTAATAGGATTGGCGAATAACCCGGCCATATTAAGGAAATTGGTCTGTACTTACTCGATAACTACTTGCGATCGAGGAAATATGAACTGCTTGCTATGCCACATACTTATTTTCTTATTCTCTTGCGCTATTTTGTCGAATATTGTCGTATTCTGATCCACTTTCTTCCAGATCATATATTTTTGTAGCCTTTTTCTTTAGTTTTCCTTATCATTGGCCAATTATACCTATTCATCCATCGTTACGTCACCGTATTCCATTTTCACTTTCCTGCCGAGTATTTTATTTCCGCCAATTTAAGTGTGATAACTGTATGCTTTAACAAGGCCACATTAGCATTTAAGAATTCAAATAACTGAAGATAACAATATTTTAACTCCTATCAGTGGACACGCCTGGTATATCCTAAAATCCTATCACTTCTTAATTCCATTATTGTACTATGTTTTTTATCCCCTCTATTTATTACGACCCTGCGTCAATTATGTATTACCGGGCGATAAGTATGTGCGGTAGAATTGCGATATTGCGTGAGTGTTCTTAACACAGCATGATTACTCGCCTTTGTTCTTGACATATAATCTTTACTAAAGTTTTCTCACGAGTGCCTTGTACTCCAGGAAGCACCACCGGGACCTTCACCAGCGTCTGGCGTATATACCCATCAGCAGAACAGCCAAAGAAAATTTATCCATACTTTGGTTGTCCAGCTCTTACCAGTCCTTACTAAAATACAGTCCACTGCCTGACGTTCAAGATATCAACCAATAAGAACCCCCTAATAGATAAACTCCCTCTTGAATGATAAGGGATTTTAAAAGTCAATTGAACAGAAAGAATCTCCAATAGCTTTACAAACTCCAGAATGCCATGCAAAAAATAAGAAAAGAGTGTGTGATAAGCATGGTGTTATATCAGACCAAAATAACGACAGATGCATTGAAGCTATATGCATAACTTTTAAAACAGAGGTCATCACACCTGCAGATAATGCCTTTATCACTCAGAAAGATTAAGAAAAAAGGACACAACGAGTAACTATAAAGATGATACATGGAGCTGGAAGCGGCGAATGGAGGGGAGAATCTATTCCTGCGGAGAAAGGATTAGCCAGACAGAATGATGACACTGTCAGTGAGTGATGGCTGTGTGTCTTATTGGCCTGTCGAGACCTTATTTCTTTGCTCTTCAATCGAGTCATTGTTATTGTGAAATCATGTAAAAATGTAAGATGTTAATTATTTTTGATATGTACGAGCAACTGATATTTTATGGACGTCAAACTGCATTTTGTGTATAAATTGATTTTTTAGGATCTTATTAAAATTGATTTTACAATAATGATGTAATTTTAGTTTTTAGAATTTACGAATTTATTTTGAATATGTCTTTGGCATGTTAAACAGGTCAAACGACCTTTGTATTGCACTTTCTCAAATAAATTGGGGCCGACAGTGCCTTGGAAATGAGTCCAAATACCAGATAGTATCAAAAACGGCCACGTGCCGGGAAAGCTGGTTCAGCTGTGTGCGCGCCTATCGCGCCACGCAAATTTCGATACGGCGATGGAGCGAACTAATTGAAGACTCTAAGAACGGTGATGATGAGACGACGGAAGGTCGGCGATCTGGGAAGATCGCACGGTGCCGTCACGATACTGGCGTTTAGCGCTGGACAGAAGCGCCCGTGCTGGATGCTAGAGTAAGAACTGGATACTGCATTAAATAGACCCTCTGAGAAGGGACATTAATCCAAAGTACAAGTCTTCAGGATATTCAATTTTCAGAGGTAGACGACGTGCTCGAACGGTAGCGGGACGGAAAGTGAATTCGCTGTCGGATTGTACGAAGCCGAACGCACGCGCGCAGACGCACCGCTAATAGGTTCGCATCTATTAGGTCCTTACCTATGAAATTACCGATTCTCATTACTGGCAATTTTGAACTCAAATATCAAGCGTTTGTTTTATAATTCCAAATTCAAATTTATGTCAAATTAAAGGTAGTGAAATTCTCTTTAGAAATTAGTTATTCATTTGTTTTCGCGTCATTTCATTTTGCTCTGACATCGTTCTGTTCACGTATATGGAAAAGTTAAATTAACCCGTTAATTTCGAATATGCGTTCCGTGGTGGCACCAACACTGCAGATACAGCTTGAAGAATCAATTTTGTGTTCGCGACAGCCACCACTAACGAACGCACGGTGCGCTTTTGGTTCCAACTTGATTAGAAATTTTGATTTAAAGAACGAGCCCCTTAGACGGCCGGAAACGCAAGTCGATAACGAAGAATTGAAAACGATAGTGGAAGTGGAATCATCACATACCACGTCTGAGTTAGCAGTAGTCTTCGGTGTAAGTGACGAAATAATCTTTGCGTCACATTAAGAAATTGAAACAACTCAAAAATTGGGTAACGCATGAATTGAGTGAAGCGCATCAGCTGACATGCTCAACCGCACAATGCAAAACAGACGGTTGCTAAATTAGAGGAGCTGCGAATGGAAACACTCCATCACCCACCGTACTCTCCAGACCTTGATCCAATTGATTTTCCCTTATTTAGGAATGTAGATATGTTCTTGTTAGGAGAAAAAAATCAATTCCTATGAGGCAGTCATAACCGCCT
Organism: Micropterix facetella; assembly: GCA_027564375.1. Lineage (NCBI taxonomy): Eukaryota > Metazoa > Arthropoda > Insecta > Lepidoptera > Micropterigidae > Micropterix > Micropterix facetella. The sequence goes on along the minus strand of JAOPUG010000333.1, from coordinate 23,156,124 downwards.
TCAAAGAATTCATTGATTCTCCCTCCCAGATTTTTTTTGCAAATTAATCAATGAACTTTTCATAAAATGGCAGAAGTGCATCGATAACATTGGCAATACTTTAATTAAATGTATTGTTTCCAAAAAAAATGCTTCTTTTATATATGTAGAACGGCAAATTTATAGGTAAGGGAGATATAATGTAATGGAAACCATTACAGTATACTGACTTAAAGTATTAAAATGCTTTGTTAATATTCAAAGTACTTTCCATTATCTTCTTGTTCTACCTCGGCCTACCTGTTTCGACATATATAAAATAACGTTTCCGCTTCTTATTATACTTTTCATTTAATTTATATTTCGAGCATCTGTGCGCCGATGTTCCGGCAGATAAAAACTATCAAACGTCTACTTTATTAAAACTTCCCAACTATGTAAGTAGCCCGGCACTCGTTCAGTTGGCCAATGCGGCGCCTGCTATCATAAAGCCGGGTAATTTACACCCGCATAATATGAGCGAGCGTCGTCAATTTTCCCGCGGAAAAACTATAAAGTTTACGCGCGGCCGGAGCATTAAACAACACTTGGGCAAAGTGTTTGCGGAAAATCGAGCTTATGCCCCCATCCCCCTCGTCACTCTATGCCTCGGCCATGTTTCCATCTCTTTCGCGGCTTAGGCAGCACCTGCGGCCCAATCTTTCAGAGGTTTAATGGGGCGCCCCCGCTGAGATGAGGAAATTACATGAGGCTGTTTTGGCGTGGGTACCTACTGTTAGACTAGAATCCTCCTAGAGAATAAAAAAATAAACTACGAAAGATTTTGTCGAGGAGTGAAATTAAGCTTCAGTGAGATATTATTATATTGTTACCAAAGTGACCAAAGTGACCATATTATTATATTGTTAGTGGTAAAATGGGACAAAGGAATTCTATGAAGAAGTGGGGGTAAAATTGTGTTAGTTATAAAACTGATAAAAAAAAGTCTCTTAAAAATGGTAAGCGAGAAAAATCGGCGATTCGCGAACACATATTGGATATCGGAACTAACCAATGGGTGCACTTTCGAAATCCCATTGTGCCATCCAAAGAACAATTTTGCTTTCCCCTCATGATCCGGGAAGCCATTTAAATAAGAACCCGAACTTCAATAGAGATGACGGGTTCAAACTCTCTACTTGCAACCCTCTTTTTAAAATGTGCTCGATGTCCATCGCCGAGCGCAAGGACGTAACACAAGATACAAATAGTGTTGTGTGCTACACGACAACCGTTACAATCTGCGTAGTAACAGTAGCATTTTGCCGCCTACCCGCAGAACAACGGATGACGATTGACTGCACTTCAGTCTACGCTGGACAACGGAGGTTGCAACTTCGTCGAAACGACGGGTGTTACAAACCTCACGCGGTAAATTCGTTTTATCTTATTTATAATGTCAAACAACCGCTACAGTCTTCGATTTCATACAATTGTATTAGGATGACAACCCTCAATTGGGACTAATCACACTATTATAAATTAAGTAAACATAGGTGCAATTACAGGCGTTAAATACTATTTAATTATTTTTTTTGCATGGATGAATGTTAACGTTTGATCCTTAAGTTTCTGACTGTTGATTATTATTTTTAATATATACGTAATATATGCCAGTAAAAGAAACAAGATAAGTAGCGATCGATATTACGACATTTGGTTTAACTCCAAAAATTAGGAAAATTAATATTTTGAAAGGGGAAGCCAGCCTGAATGCATTATTTTTTTGTAGCCGTAATAAATATAGATTAATATTATCCCTGTACTGTATTTTAAAATTAGATGTTATTTTTGTCTTTTTAACCTCGCTGAGAAATAATATCTAAGATAGTCACGTATGACCAAGAGAGACTTTGAAATCGAGACATTGCTAGGGTTGCAGGTAGAGGAGGCAGTGAAGGTTGCCGTATTTTTATCCCTTGAAATTATACAGATAATTAATCCTTATTTCGCATTTAAAATCCTTATGTCTTTGAAGGTCAGTGCAATGAGAATCAATTTACGCTGTTTTTATACAAATTATCTATGCAGGTACATGAAATGTTCCTTTTTTATCCCTATTATTTTAGGGAAAGCGGGACAATTTATGCGATTTAAGAGACAGCGGAACACTCGCATCAAAAGTGGGACATTTCCGCCGAAAGCAAATATCTAGTCACTTTACTTATGACGTGTAAGTACTCGAAGTGTCGTAGCTAGTATCATATCGGTGGGACCGTGCTGCAGTATGTGATGAAAATGAAGGACCTGAGGGTGATTTTTGACACCAGCCTGACATTTTGCATTTACGCGGCTTCGATGGCGGAGATATCTTTTAAGCTACTGGGCTTCGTCCTGTGTAACATGAAGCAGTTTAGGGATAAGCGAGTAGTGTGCATTCTATTCAACTGCATTGTAAAAAATTAAATCAAATTGAATGCCTGAAATTGGAGTCTGTTAGAGAATGCAAATATACCCGAAATAAGTACAGAATATTTTTAAAGATTTCTCTTTATCTCTCGGTTTGAGTATTATACATTCTTATGCACTACCGATTTCATTTTGGGAATGGTTGGGTATAACTCGCTTCACCTGCGGCGGTTTATCTTGACACTTTATCGCATGTTCAAACTGCTAATAGGATTGGTGAGTAACCTGACCATCTTAAGGATATTTGGTCTGCATGTACTCGATAACTATTTGAGTTCGAGGGAATATGAACTACTCCCTTTGCCCCATGCTCGCAATAACATCATCCAGGTGAAAATGGTTGCCCAGCTATTTGTCACATAAGGCGACTACCACTGTGAGCCACCGTGGTTACAGGTTTTTGAGTCAATACTTTTTAGTAGATAATGGCTTGATAATGCGGTCATTATAACACCAATTTTGAGTCTTTTAATCCTTGTCGACTTACATACCGATTCAGTTTTTCGATATTTTCTTTTCTTTATTACTAAAGTAAATAAAAATTAAAGCCTTCATTTATCCTTTGGACTTATATTAATCGGTAATAGTATAACTTACTTAGACAAACATATAGAAATAGTAGATATTTGTTATAGGAAGTGTTATTAGGAATTTGCTTTTAGATATTTTGAATGCAAATATAAAACATGCATTTCCTGGTATTAGCGCTGGGGCTTGCGAGAGAAACGCCCTCTGTTAAGTGAGACGTGACGGCGAGATATGGAAAACATCGAAAGTGTATGGCCCTTAAACGCCATGCAAGCGTTAAATACGCTCTTTGAGTTGTTCCGCTCTTTGTGAAATCCCAGTTGGTGGTTTTTCTATGGGTTTTTCGAAAGTAGACTGTAATTTTGGATTCTGCGGATTCCACCACAAGAAAATGCTAAAAAAGGGATGCACCAAATCGGCGAAGTAGCTACTCACCCATGATGTTCCTTCTTCCACTTCTTCGTCTCGTTCCAGTATAGCTTCACAATGGTTTTTGAAGTATTATTGCACTCGGAAACGAGACGGCGTGATATTAAGGCGGTAATGTATGTAAATAAATATCATACAACTCTCATAAGAACATCCCATACAAGTGCGCCTAACGAATACGGCTCGGCGCAGTTATATGAGAAAATGAATGGAAACATGCTGTAGAAAATATTATTTTAAAAATACACTAATATTTTATTTTTAAAAAAATCGATGGTACAGAATGTTTAATGTATATAGTTTATGCAAAAAATACTAAAATAAAAAAAAATGCAAAAATGAGCACCCAATATGTAATAGTGAATTTAGATGAAACGCACTTTTAATATAAAAAATAATATCAAGAAAAACTTTATATTTTTTAAATTCCGCGATAGTCATGTACTTTATGACTATTCTTAAAATCCTACTATTTTTTGAGCTTATTGTTCCTACTGTTTAGTGTGAAAGATGGGTTCAAACAATACTCTGTATTGTCCCCAGATTTATTCCTGTATAGTCCCCAAGTGATGTGCGCAAGTAGCATAATTTAAATATAATTGGGGGGGGGGGGTTGTACGCAAATTTTTATACCATGCAGGAGAATGGTGATTGAAAATCATGAACAAACCTCTCTCTTTCTTAACGATTGCTCTATAATTGTTGGATAATATTCGTGTTGTGAGGTTTCTGAATATAGAAAAGGACAGGTTCCAATGTAGAAACCATTTAATGCATATATATGGAAATCCGGAATAGCATAGAAAGTTGAAAAGGGTGATTATGTAGTTGAAGATTTAGGAATTCGCCTTTAAGTAATAGATACTACATATAATTTAAATAAGCAATTTACTATTATCCGACAAAGATTAACACAAAATAGAATGCAGTTGACAGAGGTTTTGACACAGGCGGAGCCGCAGGTACAGCTTGTATTCTAATAGTCAGGAGTGGTGTATGAATGTGCAACTATATAATTGTTATGAACTAAATTTTCCTTCACCATATTCTTGTTGTATCCTGTAACCCTCCGATCACCTGTAAATTGTACTACTTATGTAATCACAGGTACACCCTACTATAGATCCACATGCAAGAGACAGCGTCTCTGTCAATCTCTGGAAAGGAAAATGTAGTTCGAAACAATTATATAGTTGCATGAAGATTATAATAACCAACATTCATACTTCTAACTATTAGATGGCAAGCTGTACCTGCGGCTCCGCTTGCGTCAAAATCTCTGTCAACTGCATTCTGTTTTGTGTTTATTTTTGTCAGGTAATAGTAAATTGATATTTAAATAATAGGTACCTATTACTCAAAGGCGATTTCGCGAAATCTTAATTATGGAATCACGCTTTTCAACTTTACTATGCTATTCCAGATTTCCACATATATGCGTTAAATGGTTTCTACATTGGAACCTGTCCTTTTCTATATTCAGAAACCTCACATCACGAATATTATCCAACAGTTATAGAGATCTCGTTAACAACAAGAGATGTGTTGTGACTGCTTAGTAACACTACAAGAGGAAGAGAAGAGAGATAACAGCGCATGGTGATTCGCTGACTCTAAAGAAGAATAAAACAAATAGAGACGACG
>JAOPUG010000333.1:23116497-23129694 GCA_027564375.1 Micropterix facetella | reverse complement strand
GTATGGACAAGTCTATTATTACATCTTGAGTTGATTGAATTTCCGTAGGATGGTCCAAGCGTAACTTTTCATTTAAAAATACATTTTCCATATTAAAGACACCACAATATTAAATCGTATACATATAATTATTTTACTTGGAAGATAAACATAAATAAAAGTAAGTTTATTTAACTTTTAAAAAAGAAATAATTATGCTAAGTATGTTGTTAATGATGAAGTTGAATTATACATAATATGCAGATTTGGAAATGAATTTTCTGTTAGCCACCAATTGTAATTATTATCGAAATTCCTTTTGATTTTGAGTAAAACATTATGTATAATATGGTCTGAAATACGAGTACCAGCACGAACGGCGAACGATCTAGGTCCTTTTGAATTATTTATTTTTAATCAGCTAGAACTCACCATCAATCCATAAAATCAATGTGAATTATTCATGTAGTTTTGAGGGTCGAAATTCGATTTCGATTTTTAATATAAAAATATGTAAAAATACATTGTCTATTATATGCCTTTAGAGTTAATGGGTCTCATATTGTCTCTTGTCTGTAAACTTAATAAATGTGATCTTTTTACTCTGCTCTTTTCCCTATACTTCTCGAAATTCGGTAACTTTAGTCTTAATGTCGATGGCATGGCGATGACTATAGATATTTTGAAAGTGCTTACATTCCATTGCTTTGGTTAGATAGTGGTTTGATTCGATTAGGTGGTTTTTTTATTATCGGTTATATTATTATCATAATCTTTGAGCAAACTATCAAAATACAGATAATGAAAATATTATTTTATGGCGTAAACCACAAAAATACAGCACAGCTATACTAGTTGCCTGACAGTTACAAAGTTCTTAAATTTAAATAGCAGTAATAACATCGATTTTGATTGATTACCAAATAGCGATCCAATTCGACTAATTTTGTCCATTTTTAGGCTGTAATTTGTTAAATCACACGTGAAAGTGTAATTTTAGTAAGTAAAGCTTTGTTTATAAATTCAAGGTATTTTTTTTTATTAGACCTATAGAAAGAAATACCCATTACAATATTCGCCAGAAGAATAATAATGTTCCGAATGGCCTCATTCAGAATATAAATTGGGAGTATCTCGAAACGATTTGCCCAAAACTATTTGTACGAGTTATTTGTTAATATTTTTTTAAATGGACATTTTTAGAGAAGGGTTGTGTTTTCTCTTTCCCTCGTATGCGGCCATGTGTATCGATAAAACGAGACAGCCTTCTATTATTTCTTTCTGTTGACACCATTTCTATTCAAAGCTCGCAGTCTTACGAACCATGAATTTGGGGATCATAATAGTTCCGTGTAGTCTAGGCTATGATGGCCGTTATATGTCACTTGATCGGCCCAGCTCGCTGAGCAGCCTCTATCCAGGAGCCTCCCCGAAGAGGGACCAACCTGGTGAACCCGCTGTGCAGTGGATCTGGGGATGGAAACTCGGGCTGATCTGGACAGCTGGCCCACGGGGCGGGCAAACCGGCTGTGCTGTCACTGACTGGAGGAGTTTAGAAACGTATGCTTCTTAAGAACGCGGGGTTAAGTAGATTGCCGAGCAAAGGACGCCCCGTACTCGTGATATTCTAGTAAGGAATGCCGCTCGCTTGAGGTACAGGACCGAGCAAGCTACCTCGAACCTGCAACCAGACGGGTTGTCGGAAGAATCCGACTAAATCTGGGAGTTAGGGGATGAGGCTGCCCGTAGGGTGGTACTTTCATGTGCCTCGCCGCAAGGTTTTGGACTCTAACGGGCAATGGTGGAGCTTGGTACGTATATTGTCTACGTCCCCAAGTCTCTGTGTTTCGCCTTGGGGTGATCGCTGAAACGATCCGGGGTGGATGGGTTCGCCCGTAGCAGGTGACATACAATAAATATGTCATGAATTTGGCTCCTAACGGTTTCGTGTAGCTTGGGATATAATGGCTGCTTGTGATCTGGTCGGTTCTGGGAGCCTCGACCAACCCGGTGAAACCGCCGTGCGGCAGATCTGGGGACGGAACCTCGGGTGGAGCTTGACGGCTGACGCTCGGGACGGACATACCGGTCGTGTTGTCAATCGGGGGTCTGGGAATGTATATTACCTAAGACGCGAAAGTAGTTGTCGACCTGTTGTCATCTATCCTCAGAAACGATCTGTTGGCCCCCCGATCTCGGGTCGCAGACCGAATAAAAGGCGCCACGGATACGCGATATTCACGAGTTACGGAATGCCGCGTTATTAAGATATGTAAAGGTTGCGCAAGTGACCCCGAGCCTATGACCAGACGGGTGGAAGGAGAAATTCGACCTAATCTGATAGTCAGTGGGTGAGGCTGCCTGCTGGGTTGCAATTCCCAATGCCTCGCTGTAAGGCTTTGGACTCTGACTTGAAGTGACGTAGTTGACTTGTAGATATATATTGTACAAATTTTGTACGTTTCATTTCGGGGCGATAACACGATATAAAGTTCGTTGAAACGTCGCGGGATGATGGGTTAGCCCGAGTATTGTCTTAAATCTAACGTTGTCATATATTCTATTTGTGTGTACTAATAAACTCTACCATCTGAAGATATAATAATCGACCTGTAAGTCATGCAAAAACTTTCCAAAAGAGAGACTATTTAAATTTGGTTATACATCATTTGATATTCTTGCACATATAGACCTACTAGAGAATAATAATGTAAAACACTATCGAAGACATGGAAAGCAATATTATTATGCACTTACATAAATTATACTTGAAATATTCTTCTTTCAATTCAGCAGAATTTACGAGATTTTTATCGACATGAATTCGTCTTATATCATGTTCATGTTTAATTCTGTCTTCATTTGGTGGCTCAACTATAATTATATCCATATTAAAAGGAAATAAAAGTGCAATATTAAATTTTCCTTACGCTTCATCAACCGCAGTCCATTTGTCCATATCAAGTTGTTATAGACAAAACGGAAGGCGGGAGACACTTTGTTAGTAAACACGAGCTCTGTAATAAAAGTTTTACATTGTCATGCCGCTGGGAGTGATTTGTTTCCTTTGAGCGAGGATAAAAGAAACGCGGCGCTCGCAGGGTAGGAAGAAATATCCATATTAATAGTAAATGAGACAATAGAGCGAACAACAATTGTATAATAAAGATATTTACTAATTAAATAATAGATTTCATTAGAGAGTTTGTGGGAGATTGGACTCACTGCAATGCCAAAATATTTTTTTCAACTTTTTTAGACGACTTCTACTTTTATTCATCCGGTAATGAAATTTTCATGCATTATTAACCAGTCATGGAGATTGTTTTGAATTCTTCAGTAATATGGTTATTTGGACCACATTTGTGTTCTGTTTTTATCTTTAATCGAAGACAGGTTTGATAGAATTCAAGAAATTTCTTTTTCGACGTTCAACGTTCCGCTATGTATTACTTCGCTTATTCATTACTAATATCCTAAACACTAACTAATATCATGCCAACTAAATTTTTAAAAAACTAACTCCTCACTTTATCAAGTATTTTTATTTTATAACTTTTGACAATAATACGAAAACAACAAAATTATCTACCGCAACCTGAGGCCTAACTAATAATTTGAAACCTCGCACACTGGCTTAGATCACGCGTAGGTATTACAGTTATTAAGGTGACTACTACCCAAACAGTGAAAAACTGACATTTTGAAATCATATTTAAATGACTCCCGCGTGTATTAAACAAAAATAAAAATATGAGTCTTGTAGAAAATTTCCTTTTGTACTGAGATGAAAATTTCAATAGTTTTATTTTTTTCTGAATACAAATAATTAAAAGCTGAAGTCATCGCCTTTTTGTAATTTGTATTATTCGTGGAATATATAGGAGCAAATAGCTTAAAACTGTAATACGTACCAACCAAATAATTAAAATGTGACGATGCAATATTATGCATTCTTTTTACTTTTTCATTATAATTCTTCTGAAAAGCGATTTCAGAAGAATGGTATCTCTGCTCAATCAATAATAGGCTTTCGACGTATTGGCTCCCGCTGGTGTTTTGTTTGCCGTAAGAATAGTATCTCCGCGCAAGCTGTAATAGGCTTTCTGTTGGCTTCCGCTGGTGTTTCGCTCGACAAATCATTCCGCTTGATTTAGCCAACAGCGGCGCCTTAAACACAAATGCACCAATGCACGATGTTAGGTGTCATATAGCGGCTATATTCTTTCACAAGGCGATGTTATTTTCTGCCTCGTATGGTATTTTTGACGAGCTTGTATTATATAATATGTGAACGCATTTTTGAGCCGGTGTTCGCGGGACCGAGATTGTTGACGCGGCCGTATGTAGCAGATAGTTCATGTTTTTCAGTGACAGTTTTTGTGTAGAATTACTTGCGAACATATAAGTAATTCTTAAATATTATGTAAATTTGATAATGTCTGTCTTGATAATGTCGGCGGAGACTAGGTACTATTGATGTCCGCGTGGTTGAATATAGATATTTATTGGTAGAAATAAAGTTTCATTAGAGTTATTGACAAAGAATTTAAACAACTCTATCAATGTGTGTTAAAATCTAATTTTCGAATTAAATTAAATTGAAATTTTGAATTAGATGTTAAATTTAGTTCCCTTGATATTCGATATCGGCGTGCGCAGCACTTCAAATCAACCCAAAAAATAGCTGTTATTTTGCCAGTTCAGTGTACTAGTATAATAGATGTCGGTGCTGCCATTCCAATGGGCAACCTACGTGATCACTGCAGCTTTTCACGTTACCCATGACCACACGCTTCTTCTACTCGGTTTTGGCCAAAAAAAATAAAATTACGTAAGTGCAGAACATCTAATAGGTATCTGTCCAGCAGCTGACTCAGAATAGGAGATTGCATATTTCACCGGGACACCACGGTGGCGCCATTAGTCGCGCTACCAACAAAATATACAGGTACATTTTTATGTAGGCTACCTCACCTGGTGTTCATATGGTTACACAACCATGGCGTGCACGGCGTCTGTATGGCGTCTCACTCACTCGGCCACTAGTCGCTGTACCACTTGCGCTGATTCCATAAGGTTTATTATCGAAATAAAATACCAATTAGACCATCTATTTGGGATGGTTCCTCGCAGGATTATTCCAATAGAGACTTGAAAAAGAAATGCTGGGAGGCAGTTGTGGATTTATTTGTTACTGGATTATTTATTGTTGACGATTTGTCCTTTCGTAGGGCGACCTGCTAAGAAAGGATGAACCCACCACTGTTTCATTTTGCTTTTATTTAACTTTCTTTGGCGGCGTACGTTAAGCATAAGTACTCACTCTTCCATTTTGAAACTGTGACGATTCTGGCGTCTGCTCTGATGTCTCTCTGGTGTCTCGGTTAGTAGCTCAAAAACACCACGGTTGCACGACTAGTGGCTCCACCGTGGTGTCTGAGTGGAATAGGGTCCTAACGCGTTTTGTAATCAACTCTATTTTCGATTCTTTTTCTTCAGTCCTCCATATTGAAGATCAGAGCTCTGGAAATGCGAGGTTTTATCTTCAAGCATGAGGACAAATCACTTCATATTCGTGAAAGTAAAATGAAAAATTGGTCCTTTGTTATTTGTTATTACATTATTATTATTCAAAGCGTAAATTACCATTGCTCTTTTTTCTCCTGGCACCATATCTGCTAACGAATGTTGCAGCTTGTAACATGGTATGCTGCATGTCTGTAACCATTATTAAAGATTTGTCCGTAACACCCGTAGCCGCGTTGAAATACCGGTCTGTCAGATGATCGAAGTTAATCAGCGTCGGTCGTGGTCATTACTGCCACGGTATGTTTTGATAAGCCGACTACCTGTAAGGTATAGGTCGTTAGACAATAAGGCAGGCCATTGCCGTAAAAGGTATGAAGATTTAAAAAAAATGATTCCGGAGAGATAGAAGATAATGTTCTTATTCTTCCCGGACCTCTTCTTCAGGTTATCTATCTTGCCTTACAAATGTTGCAGCTTGTAACATATACACACACACACACACACACACACGCAGACACACACACTCACGCATATACACTCGCCACACGCACACGCACCCGTGCACGAACACGCGCACGCACCCGTGCACGAACACGCGCATGGTAATGTGCAGGCACACGCACACGCACACGCGCACTCAACGCGCACGCACACTCACACTTACACACACGCGCACGCACACGCGCACAGATACGCTCACATACACGCACAAACACACACACATAAGCACGCACACACACATACATACACACACACACACACACACATATACCCGCACAAATACACGCATGCACGCACGCACGCACCTTTTCCAGAAATACACACACACAGCATCTCCATGACTCTCCCAGCAAACAACACATACCCACACACTCCTCAAATCATATTTATTATGTTTTGCATTAATAAATGGACACAAAAATGACTAAAATTTGTTTGAAATAAAATAAGCATATATTTATAATCGGTTTTATATTTAAAATGTACAAAATTTTGAAATCTTGTATACTATATTGTATACTGTGTGTTTTCTTTATTAATTAAAATAAATAAATTTTAAAACACATATCCTCTAATATATGTATATATTTTCCGATTTTCTGTCCGTAAGTTAAATTCAACTTTAAGAAAGATTCTGTAAGTTTTTCGATGCTGATTTTAATCTCCCTGCTCTTGTTCCAGTTGTCGTTTAAATTATAGCAAACATAAACGATACGGAAGTCTTCTCGTTTCTAATTCTGTAAGCCATGATTGTTGGTAATTTCACAGGCACTTTACTGATTATCATATACTTACTCTTCGTGATGTTTAGCTTTAACCCATATTTATCCAATACTCTAGTGACTATTAAAAAATCGCGGTTGTTTGACATTATAAATAAGATAAAACGAATTTACGGCGTGAATATTGTCACACCCGACGTTTCGGCGATGTTGCAACCGGCGTTATCCATGAAAGGCTGGGCAACGGCGGAAACGAAGGGCAAGGCTGGGAATAATATAAAACAAATTTACTTCACGCTGTAAATTCGTTTTATTTTATTCATAACTACTACTTTTTTTCGAATATAGGTTTCTTCTTATTTGTTATCCTTAATATCCTAAAAATTTGATTGAAGATATTCCAATTACCCGTATTTTGTTATCCGAAAATTGCCCATAATTTTTATTTTTTTCTCTGCCATAGCGTGGATATACGAGAACAAACCGACGGATGTACGAGAATAATCCGGATCGCTTCGTTCCGCACGCAAATGCCGTTCGGCGGATTACGCGAACATCTCCACTCGCAGGGCAAAACAAACAGGGGAATCTGTGCTCAGCACGACAAGACAAATTAGATCAATTTTCTATGATGCTTATTATGCAAAGCGGCGCGTGATTCGTTCATGTATCCGATTCACTTTTGAATCCGCTTCGGCGGACTGCGCCGGTCTCCAACAGCGGTCCAAATGTACGTCATATATCCACGTCTCCCTTTTCACGCCTCGTGCACTGGGATTGTGGAGTGTGGTGACCAGGCTTCTGCGAATACTGCTGCATTTATTTTGCCCTATTTGGTACTGTAACAAAATATTGATATATTTACTTACAATTACTTACATTTTTATTAATAAGAGCAATTTCATTATCTGAGATCAAATACGGTTATGGAATGAGCTCAAATATTAAAAGACATCTCTTTACTAAACAGAGCGAGTGTACGCTCAGATTGGGTTTAAGAACCTGTCACCCCGAGATGAACGCATGATGATTTTTTGGCAAAACAACCCACGTGCCCAACATTACCAATAGCCCGCATGAGTCGGACACCTTATCACGTGGCACTGGGAATTTCCAAACCCAGTGGGCCCCCGTGCCCACGCTCCCAAATGTAGACAGATTTCTCCATCCACCCGTTTGATACCAGGCTCGAAGTTGCTTGCGCAGCCTCTACCTTTAGTAATAAGGCAGCATTCCGTAACTCGGAAATATCGCGGATCTGTGGCGCCCTTTACTCGGTCTGCGACCCGAGATCGGGTGGCCAACAAATAGATTCTAAGATAGATGACGACAGGTCGAAACTTACACCCGCGTTTTAAGAAGCATTGCGCTTACAGACCCCCCCCCCCCCACAATAATGTTCAGAATCTCGCGATTGTCTTATAGGTGTTTCTTTTTTTTTCATAGCCGCATAGTTTTCTACTTCCGTAAAATATCACATTAACAAATTTCGTGATATATCTAATATTTTTTCAATATTCAAATTTTGTAAGTATTTCTATAATTTGTGGTACTTGCTTAATTGCAATGGAAACGATGGTTTCCCATTTCACATTATGGTTATTATTATATAAGGATAACATGGTTAGATCGATAGCTAGTAGCTATCCCTTGTAAGTAGCTAGGATGTGAAAATAGCCACTATAGCCTTCAATGTAAACTCCGCCATTGACAAATCCCCGGCGGGTATCTTCTCGGTTCGCGCTTCGCGTCAGAGACAAAAGAAACAAGAGGTTCATCCGCGGATGCGCTGGACTCGCTCCAGTGGCACTGTGGCGACTGGCTGGGCGACGACGACGAGACCACAGAATTAAGAACGGGAGTCTCTTGCAGTTTACATTTATTATCGGGCACAAACTTCCAACCGAGCACTCTGAAGTGTAATGTTTGGGCAAATTGTGTAACAATCGGATGCATTTATGTTTTACGGAATGGCCCGTAAGCTACATAACTATGCGTAATTCTAACACTGCTGGCTATATTCTAGATAATAATAAAATTAGAATAATAGACTAGAATTTACAAATATAATCGTATTTTATGGAAACAACTATACACTATAAAGCAGGACTTTCTAACCAGTAATAAGTCCAAGTAGAAAGGGATTCTACGTGGACTCATATAAAATATAAAATGTAAAAATATAATATAAAATATATAATATGTAGGTAACATGAAATATAATATTGAGAGAGTTTTATTTATACATAATTTTATTTTATTTTACCAATCAATGAAACAAGCGAATCCCTTTACGTATGCGACAAAGTTTACCAAGAATTACCAAATTCGCAACCTGAAACGCCATCTCGATCATGGAGGCAGTACGCTAGTAATTTAACTATGTCATTTCTCTAACAGCAGTTAAAATATGCAGATTATTGATAAAAGACAGACAGGAATCAAAATGCAAGGTCTAGGCGATATCGTTACACATCGCAGAATTTTCTATTATAATCACATTTTTTCTATATAGATCAAAATCGGTCGAGTGGTATTCATGTTAATGACGAAAACCTTATTTCTCATTGTGAATATTACAATATTTAAAAGTCGATTTGAGGGCTAAAGGCTCATGAGGGCAGAAGGCCCATTTGCAAGTTCCGAAGGACCGTCCACGAGTTCCAGAGACTCGACCACGTGGCCTACAAGCTCGGGCGCTAAGTAAAATATCGGTTAAAGAGGGCTGCAGCGGCACGGCCTACGGCTAGTATTTTATTTTGTACTTTAGGTACCATTCCTATATTTGTATAGAACTTCCAGATAACGAAGTTTTTTATCTAGCGATAAGATAAGCGATTAGAAGGAGGCGGATGTCTGGGATAATTTACTGAAAGGAGTACAAAATTACTCTAGAAATCGGAAAAAACAACTTAATTAGTATGTTAAATAAATAGGCACTACAGTGAAAACCGACGCAGCGGCTTGGCGATCTAGGAGAGAGTGTGGGGCGGCATGGTTAAGAATTATACCATTTGAAAACGGGCTAAGATACCACGTACCGTGATCTATATGTGTAAGGCATCTTAATTCGATGATATTATAAGAAAGAATCGTGTAAGAAGTCATCGCATAGCGATGAAAGAAAATATAAAGAATTTTTTTACTACACACTAATCTTCTATGTACCTACTGCAAAAAAATAAAGATTTCTGAGATAATTCTTGACTTATCTACTTGAAACACGTTTCGTTCTGCGAATTAAGTGATATAACATTATTACATAGGTTTGATCTACGTGCCTGATAACACAGAATAAACTGAAATGGGCTCCTTGATTAACAGGCAGAGTTCACGCAGACCGCCCGTGCGATCACCGCCTACGCTACTTGCATCTGTTCAGTCGGGCTCTTTATTTCCTTTTGACGCTATTTCTGTGACACTCTTTTCACGGTGAAAGAACACCAAACGTCGTTGACGCTACTTTGGATGCTCAATGGACGCAAAAGCCTTTACGTAATTTTTGTAATTATAATAATAACATTAAAATTATCAAAATGTTCTTTGGTAAATTAGGCGTTTCAACGGAAGAGAGTGAAGAGAGAAGGGGGTTTTTTATGCAAAATATGAGGGTGCTGAATATATGTGGGCCATACTGAAAGATTCTGGAACTGGCCACTTTCGTTAAAGATATTTAAAAAGTAATTCCTATTTTTGAATACATTCCGGTTAGTTTGTTATCAGACTATACATATGAGAAGACGTTGAAGATAGTTAGATTCAAAGAACCTAGGTATATTTACTCTAGGATGTGCTGATCTGGTGATTCCTATCTTACAAGGGCGCATTCCTATCTTACAAGAGCGTGTAGTCATCTTGCTATCGTTCCCAAGCATATAAATTCTAGCTTTCAGGAAAGTTTCTCTTACTGTCCAGCTAATGTATGGAATCAACGGGGAGCGTATTTACGTACACTATTTTACCAGCGGTTAAAAAATCATTTAAGACGGCTCTTTTAAATGATGACGTATTAATATATTTCCCCATTCTTTCTTCTGATATATATTTATTTGTGTATTACCTAATTAGTCTTATGTTATTAATTGTTTACTTTTTGTGTCGCCCTAACATCAGGCCTTTTATCTGAGAATTTACCGCATTTGCAGTGTTTGTAATAATATCGTGCAGCCTTTGTTTTTAATGTTAATTAATGAGTTTTTCTTTTTAACGATTTTAGGGTACATAATTTTGTTTCATTATTTTTTTGTTAATTTTATGTTTTTGCTTTAATTATTAACTACAAATAAAACTTATTATGATTAAATGTTAGGTTACTTATGTTTATTTGAATAAATGAATAAATGAATAAACCTGTAACCTTTTGATGGGTACCTAAATAGTCGTATAGAATGAATAAAAGTTGAGTCCATACATGGACGACTCCGTCGTTGCATCGAATTTCGCGCCGTCACAATTAGTTTTTTTTAGCATAGGTTACGACTTCGATAAATTAATAAAGTCAGTCGTGGCTACATTTATCGGCACTGAATTTAACGTCTACCTGTATGAATCATTCAGCGCGTTTCGCTTTTGAACGTTGGCCGTTTTTGAGAAATGTCCGTCGCGCGGTTAGTTGGCTAATTGAGGGATTCCACCGCACCGCGCGCTGGCGAGTCATGCGAGTACAAACACAGTCTGGCATTCGCTCTGATGGCCTGTCCAATATCGTTAGCGGCAAAATGAACCAAATTGCAAACACGTGCTCGGCTCGAATCAAACGTCGACCATACTGCGAATAAATTCCGGTTAGTTGCTCTTTTGGGACGCTTCAAGTAGGTATAACGCTGATTTTTGTATTTTGACAATATGGGTATTTTTAACACACAGTACCTGACCGTATTATTAGGCCCATCCTGCATTTCGGTAGTGTTTTACAAATATCAATATTATGTAACTTTTGAACAGTGCCTATTTTCAGTTGTCCGTGTTATTTATTTTAATGTATGTCTCCAAAAAACCAGATTTAACTTATTTAGAATGCGATATAATTACTAGAATTAGCATGGGTGGAGTCAATTTTACATCATTTATTTAAAAAGAAAATCTAGATTTTTGTTGCCGCGAGCAGACTTGAATTCTAGGACGAAAGAACGACGCGACGACAAGATCTATAGACTTACTTAAAACGACACCAATATTAAAATAACAGGTTAGTATCAATAAACATCGGCAACTTTGACCCGTCTGCCGTGACATCCAAAATTGCTTCAAACTTACACTAATAAGTTTCTCTCGTCATCACAATTCTAAAAATACCCATATACGTTATGATCGCTCTACCTATTGACTAGATCCTATTCAATATCAAGTAAACCAGGATGCGTCTGTAGCAGCACCTGCGCGACTCAGGTCTAATTTACTAACACGTGGTGGTGCTTAGGGTCAGCCGTGGTGGTGCTCAAGCTGCATACCAAATTTGGTTAAGATCGGATCACGGAAAGTCTTCAGCCATAAAAGGACAAACAAACGTATATGGCCCGTCCTAGGGAGTACTACTGTCGGTCGCAAAATAATAATTAATTTTTGCTTAATATTTCTGCATATAACAATTCCGATTTTGTAATTTATTTCTTTAACAGATTTTTTAAAAATATATATATATAATATAATAACCATAAACACTAAAAAGAAAATGTGATTTAAAAATTGAAGAATATTGAATACTGTAAAGCAGTACCTACTCAAACGCATGGTGGACTTAATAATATGGCATAATTTGAGTACTGTATGCATAATTGTACTTAAGTACTGTATGCATAATTTGATTAATATTATTCTTAACAAAATCACTCATTTAAGGCTGCTATGGGGATTTTTAGAACTCACACATGTTTTCCACAAATAGTTGCTGAAGGTCACAGTCATCGTACAATTCTAAGTTACTTATATAACGCGTATTATACTTAAATCTAATCTAATATAAGGGTTCGATTGCATTTCTTCGTGAACTAAAATCGAAAATGAGTGACATGTGAACGTTAGAGCGGAATATACCCGGAAATTATTCAAGAGAGCTAAACAGATTCTCAAATGGGAGGACTGCAGAAAAGCCTTAATAGAATACAATAAAGAAATTAGGAGAGCCAAAGGAGCATCATGGAAAGTTTCTGTGAGGACATTGTGAAAATTGCTCAAGGAGCTAGAGTACACAAAATGCCCGCAAAAGACAAATCTAACCAATTTGGTATTCTGAGGAAAACCAAACGGCTTATATACAACTAAGGAAATTTTGGAGATGTTTATATCGACCCAATTCTCAGGTGCCGTGATGACTATAAACTCTGCTACCACTCCACAAGGACCTCAAAATGAGGACTGGAGAAGGGCTGCTAGAATCATAAATCCCAATCAGGTCAAATGAGCCGTAAAATCTTTTACATCCCACAAATCATGTGGGAACGACGGAGTCATGTCCATATTATTT
>JAOPUG010000333.1:23025786-23037788 GCA_027564375.1 Micropterix facetella | reverse complement strand
ATTGAAAATTAAGCTGCGTTTTAGCGAGTTTTTAGACCCAAAGTTAGGTACCAGTGAGAAACGGAATACGGGCCATTGTCGATTACGGTGCTTGCCTTCGAAATTTGGACCAAAACCGCATTCCGCGGCTTCAAAATGCCTGCCCCTGATTTTGTTTCTCCATCCCACCCCATCACCATGTGTCTTCTTTCCTATACAAATCCTCCATCTTGAATATGGGCAACTGAAGGCAAGTACACTTTGCCAAAGTTGTATGAAAAGTTATGAGGAACGCAATACCCAAGTACATGTTTTCTTAGTGGTCTAAAGTGGTCCTAGCGTAGTAGTCACCTTGCCAGTATCCCGAAACTTAAGTCTTCATATAATGGTTGCTTCTCATATGCGAATACAGTAGTGTGGAATAGTCTAGGTAGATATGCGAGATCGAAGTCCATCGGGGTTTTGATTCAAGCGTACTCAAAAATATTATTTTAAGAACATTGTCCTTAACCTAATAAAGGAAGACTCCAACAAGGATGTCTTAAAAATCAATATGTTCCTTATCACTTTTGCCCAGATTTTCCTTCAGACCTGCATCAGCTTCAATGGGGCAGGGCGGCTGCAAAAGCACGAGAAAGCCGAATTTAGGGTTGTTGTAAAGCCATTATCGACAAAGAAGTACAGACAATGTGTTTTTTTTCCAAAAGCTGAACAATAGAAGCCATCATTTGTTTGGAGGGAAGGGAAATATGGGTGGTACTCGTAGTGATGTTTAGTTACCTGTCATGGGGGTATTTCCTGTTGTAGAATTTGTATGGATGATATGAGATACTGTCCTTAATTTAGGATTTAAAAAGAATAAAACGGTCCCTAATATTCAACTGAAGTTTTAGTGATCCCTTTCATGGTTACTAAATGGAACTTCCATAAACAGAACTTATGATGTTCAAAAAATTAAGTCAAACACAGTTGAGGCACACTTTCGTATTCCGTTTCTGCATTATCATGGAGGATGGGGCTAAAATGGAGCTTGTTTGGGCGAATTTATGAACGCTCCAATAGTCTTAAATGAAAGACATGGTCATATGATGGTTTTTACACTTTTTTTAAATGTCTCTTTATTCTAAGACATTCAATTGATGTTAAAAAAAAGCGAATAACTAAGCATTAAATTATTTCATTCTAGTCGCAAAATATTCAGTTTTTTCTTCTCAGCATCTAAGTCGGGCTTGTCGGGGTCTAAAACTGCACTAGCATGGATTTAACGATGGTGCACGTAGTATTGAAAAATATTTACACCGTTTAATAGTTAGTGTTCATACACTATTTATTTTGCATATAGAAGAAAATTTACTCCAATTTACCCTAAAACAACGAAACAGACATGGAAATTCCGAATAACTATGGGGAAGCAGGTGTCGCGAGTTCGCGGAGCTGTGACATTTATCTATCTTTTAACGCTCATCGGATCGTAGCCATCGATTATATATCGATGATCGTAGCATCCTTCTATTATCTTTTTAAATAATAGGATGCATTCGAAATTTTCCAGTACTTCGAACTGTGATCCTAATAAATGTGCTTTATTCATTGTTTTTCGCTTAAATTCAACTCTAATGAATAGATTTTATTTTGTAAAAATATGAGCTTGGTTTTTGTAATCGATGGATGAAGGGTGATCGTTCACCGGTGACAAAGGGACTCTCATTAAACCTACATAGCACAGTCTGGTGCACATACATACCTACATCTCGTTTAAACATAATCATTTCCCAATCCTATCCCGGAAATCTTTCGCTGCCACGTGAGTAGTTTTTATTATTTTTATTTTTTATTACATAAAACTGTTTATTACAACAAACTTATTTCTTATCTATTATTATATCAAAAGCATCATTCTCTAAACGTTTGCAGCGGCAGTACATCTTTCACGGTAGCCGCATTGAAATACTGATTCCCGTGAGATTACCGAAGTTAAGAAGCGCCAGGCGTGGTCAGTATTTGGATGGGTAACCGCCTGAGTACTGCCGCGTCATGTTATAAAAGCCGGCTGTCTGTAATATAATTGTCGTTAAACATTAAGGTGGGCCGTTACCGCAAGGGGTATAAATAGTTTAGTTTTCTAAATATAAAATGTTTCTATTGTCCCCTGACTACATAATTTAAGTGGCAGAACCCAAATAAGACTGTCCAGGAACAACATTTCTTAAATTTTCCCCAAAATGTATTGCCTAATTGCCTATTGAATATTCCATAACCAAAATTAAAATCACAACTTCTCATGATATGATTATTATTAACAGCCTTGTCAGCCTTGGCCGCATACACAGCAATTAATCTACTTTTTGGTTTGATAAAACTAAATGTGATCCAGATTCACTCTTAATACAATTTATTACTATCAGCTGTACGTTTGACACTGCTTCGCGGGTTATCTTCTAACTAATCATTACGAGAAAACGCCAAGTAAAAGGAACTTCCAAAAAACATGACATACGAGCAGCGATAAGCGAGACGGAATTCTCAATAGAAAAAGAAGAAAGATAAGGCAACATGGCGGCATTGAAGGGATGGATTTGTGGTCGGAGTAAATGGTCTTGGCAGGTTGTATAAATACTTTGTAAATGATGAATGCTTTGGAGTAATCTAGAAAAATCTAGATGGTCCTGTTATTTACGATGACCGTAGTTGCTTTAAAACAACTCGTGGTCTATTTAAGGACTCTTTGTTAGTTTTATCAAACCTCTCTCTCAATATTTAATATACTTCTTCTGGGTCACTTTCTTCAGGGCCTCTACCGCCGTTCATATTTATTGTATGTAACTACGGACTACAGTATGCGATACAGTATATTAATATTTTTTTCAATTATTATATTAGGTAGTTATTTTGATATTTATTATTTTTTAAGATTGAACTCCAATTTAGCTAAGAGGTTTATTTAATCACTTTCGTTTCGTTTCACTGCGTAAACTCATTTTGTAAAAAGAGTTACTATTTTATGGCAATCAAGTCATTTATTATTTAATTAAATCGAAGACGAAAACACTCACTGCACTTTATTAAGCTCTTTGCATTCGGCGATGGGCCTTCAGAGCATTACAAGAAAGAGTTCCATGTAGCATAGCGTTTGACACTTTCGTCTCTATTGACGATTGGGGTTCTTGTTATTTCTATGGCTTCCGGGATTATACGATGAAAATATAATTGTTCTTTGAATAGCACTATAAGACTTTTCAACTTCATCCAGTGGTTTGTTCCACTATCCAATATGCATTCGCAGATTGCCGATTTTGCTCGCTGAACGATTTAACACCCTTGATGTGTTGTTATGTTTAATCTTATATACACCCGGGGTTTGCAGTGTTATTATATCCTTTGTAGGTCTCAGAGACCAGTCGATCTGAAATTTTGAGTCGGTCTGAAGATAGTTTTTATAACGAATTTGGTCTGAATCTTACTTATTTGATTCTTCACTTGACTTAAAGTAAGAATGCTCGTGAGATGGCTATGTCTTGAGACTTTCCATTTTCATTTTTCCTACGGACATCATTGACATGTTCTACCTCCAGCGGAAAAAGCTCCTCGTCGTATAGGTCGCGTGCTCGATTCACGAGCGACCTTTTCACTTGAAGTGGATGGTAGCGATGGTGGTATGAGCTAATATGCAAATATCTGTCCAAATGTGTGAACTTCCGATACACCGTTTGCCCGCAAGTGCTCACTTCTCCTCGTGATCTTGCCATTCAAAAACGCCAGAGATCTATCATTTCTAGATGAATTTTATAGGTGTATGGATGGATATGAAATCGATGACTATTGACCGGGTGAAGTTTGTAGCACACGACGTTTCGGCAATGTTGTAACCGCCGTTGTCCAGGGTAGACTGTCTACCTTGGACAATGGTGGTTGAAACATCGCCGAAAAGTTGGGTGTATGGAGTTTTGATGACCCAGGAATTCTTCCACCTTTTTGTACATTCTTCAGGATACAGAATGTATCATCGACATAGCGATGCCAGAGATTGGGTTCGATTATGGAGGTGTTTATGGCTAGTTTCAGGTAAAAAAATTCAACATGTATACTATCAGTGATACGCCCCTTAAAAAATTACATAGTATGCCGCCTACTCGTATAACAACATCGGATGACAACGTCAGCACTTCAGCAACGTTTACCCTGGACAACGGCCGTATTAACAAAATGTCAGGTGCTACAAACATCGCACGCTAAGTCTGTTTTTCCGACGGAAAGTTTACAATTACCATGGTCATATATTTATACGAGTATAGGAAGCTTATCCGCATCGCTAACTTGTATTATTATTGTCGGTCCAGTTAAAACTAGTCAAGTTTAGTTAAGTCAAGACCTGAAAGGCGCACCATTTTCTTACCAGCAACAGTCCTGCACGATTTTCGTCTGCGCGCTGAAGTTCAGCCCCCCGTGGGCCGTGGCTGCATTGTGCTAGGTTAGGGCTACGGCGTCAGTTTTTAGCCGATCCGTTCCGACTCTAGATGAACGAAGAAACGAAACGATGTTGCCAACCTACATTTCTATAATTTTCATAACAATCTTAACAGTAATTTTAGATAATGTAAAAACAAACAAGAAATAAACTTACATAAAGAAATACGTGGAAATGGATGGGATCTTATGTATTAAATACTATGCTATTGATGCTGTTTGATTGATTCTTGGTAGGGTACTAAGAATCTTGATTTCTAGTACCCTACCAAGATTCTAAAAATTGATCTTTGATTTCTAAGGGTTTATTCATTTTGTACACATTATATACATCAATATATGTAACATTATAAACGTTACATTACGTCTTAAACGTTACAAGGCTTTACATACAAAACTCTGGTTAAAATTTACAAAATTAGATTCACAAAATTTAATTCATTGATTGAACTCTTAATTGCACATACAGGCATATTACAATTACTGATTTATCTCTATGTAGATAAAGATTATTTCAACTGTTTTAAGTATTTTCAGGACTTAAAAGTTTGGGTGGGTAGTCTCGCTACACTACTCGCTGCAAATTTTTCGTGGAGTCAAACTTTTCACTCGACTACGTATTTTTTTTCTGTTCAAGTCAAATTTTAGAATATCTCAAAATGTACACGACGACCTAAGAATAAAATGTGTAAGCCTTTCCGTTACAGAGTTATGGCTGATTCTTTGGTCCAAATGGTTCCGTTACAGCTCGGACCAGATGACCATTTTTGTCAATTCGGTCGGCCCAACTCACGGAGCAGCTACTATCCAGAAGCCTCCGGTGAAAACGCAGTTCTGCGGATCTAGGGACGGAACCTCGGACGGAACTGGGCGGCTGACGCATTGGTCGGTTTACCGGCCATGCTGCTCAATCGGCCATGCTGCTCAACGGGAGGGGTCTGGGAATGTATTTTACCTAAGAAGCGGGGGTTGTTGACCTGGCGTGACTTATACTTAGAAACGATCAGTTGTCTACCCGATCCTGGTGGCATTCCGCGTAAAGGACGCCTCGAATCCGCGATATTTCCGAGTGACGTAGTGCCGCGTATAATACCGTACCTGGGACCAAACAGGGAGATGGAGAAATCTATTTAAATTTGGTAGTCAGGGAGCGAGGGCGCTCATTGGTGTCTTTGCTCTGTGCCCCGCCTTAAGGGTTGGCCTCTGACGGGCAGTGGCGGGGCTTGATACGTAGATTGTGTTGTCCACAAGTTCTGCGCTCATCTCGGAGGTGATATAACGATAAAGTTGGTTGAAACGCCTCGGAGTGGCGGGTTCGCCCGTAGCATATATCTTGACAATAAACCTAATTCTTTGGTCGCGCGGAGGGGAGTTCCAGAACCTATCAGCCCTCCCCCCCCTCCCTGTCCCCCCTCTTGCTCAATGACGCAGGCACGCAAACGCCCAAGTGTAATAAATACGCTTAATAACGTACGATGGTCTCTTTTTAGAACATACACACTTTTTTGCTCAGCAACCCTCTGACTACGAGATGTACGTCAATATTTGCCCATAACAAAAGCACATCACTAAATATGGCGATTTTTTAAGGACGATTGTCAGACTTTTTAAAAATTTATTCACGTAAAAAAGTAGTCTCTAAATAGGTATTGTGGAGTTAAAGACTAATATCGCTCTGTTCGAATTGTAGAGCCTACACTAATTCTCAGATTTCGACGATATGCACACATTATTACACACATTTTATTACTATTTAAAAATGGATGCATATACATTGTTGTGAATCTGGCTGTAAATAATTATAAGACTGGGGTATATAGAAGTAAAGTAGGTAATTTTCTTTTGATTTTTCTAAAACCTATTTAGAAACCTTGTTCTCAGAAAGCTCGCATGGCGAAATTTCATTCACCTAACCTGGCAACGCCACCACCGCCGCGACAAGCACAAAAATAAATATAGGTAGAGCGTAGAGTCGGATCAACGCAACCGGCAGTCTGGAGTAGGCCGTCGGTCGGTCGAGTTGTATCGTGTTCGCGCGGCTGCGGCCGTATATTTTCGTAATTTCGTCGCGAGTTTGTTTTCGCATTACATCTCCACGATACATTAAACTTTCTTTGATGGTCTAAATTAATAAACATGTAGTGGCTGTTTAGGCTCAGTTGATACTTTAAAATAAGTCGTTTGAAATTAAATTGGGATTGGTGTGTTTATTCAGTGTTGTGTTTATGTTTGGAATTTGGATATATTATACAGAAAACTGTGCTGGATTCAACTGCTAATACTAGGTAATAATTGTTTTTATGTGTCCCACATTAAAGGATACGATTTCTTTGAAATTTGAAGTCGTAAGCTGGAGAGTCGGTTTTATTGGGTGGATTAGTTTTTTTTATTGCAGAGTGCTCAAGTTTGTTTTAATGTTTATTACACATCTGAATGCCTCGCAGTTGTATATCTGATTTTAGTTCAGTATTTTACAGTATTTTAAACTTCTAAATATTCAGAAATTTTCTTTTTTGGTATATAAATACGCATAAGCGATGAAAAACATCGCAAATTATATACTTTAATAGATTTTCGTAAATTCATGGCTTTTCCTGACTATTTTTGTCAAATGTACGCAGTCATTGAAAAAAAGCTCGGAAATTTTTGGCGTTTTTATAATATTGTAAAATTTTATCGATAAAAAGAGCTTCTCTCCAGTCAGCTCTTAAAAATTAGCGTTTTTTTAAAAGGTTAACCTTTTCATTACCTGTATATTTCAATATGCGGTTCGCAAACAATTACTGTCAAATGGAAGGTTTGATGTTGATGATTTTGTAAACTTAACGCCTAAATATTTTTCTTTTATAGTGTCCGGGCGATGATTTTTATAGTTTCTGAATCAGTATGGTGAATATAGTCAATATAAGAGGTTAGGCCTATACAGTAAAACCGATATTAAAATACGAAAGCGACTAATGTATTGTTACTAGGTTAGCAAGAGTCAAAGGCAAGAAAGGAAAAAACCATAATCAGAATTTGTTCAACTAAGTAAAGTATTTTTAAATAGATGGACTAGGTTTATAGATAATATTATGGAGTTAATAATTGAGGGATGTTTAGTAGCGCAAACAACGTCATATACCAAATCAACGACACCTTCGCCGATTATCTAACTTTTAAAAATTATTATTTGCAGATACAAATGAAACATAAGATACAAAAGAGAGAAATTGAAGTATGAACTCGACCAAATGGTTAGCAAATCGAAGGAGGCCATTTTAGTATAACATAGTGTTGCTAACTTTAGGAAGATAATCTCCAATCCCCTTATAAAGCGGGGTTCGAAAGTGCGCAAATAGATTGCATACTTTTTGGTTGGAGTAATAACATTCTTAATATTATATGATTATCGTTATCGAGGCATAAGGTATATCTAAATCATATCATTATTTTTTTGTGCTACTTATATGACCATTAGGGACCTTGGCCGGTGAATTCCATGGCAGCTCCGTTTATACTTACTTATTTTATACGCTTTGTAGTAGTTGTTAATAATTATAAAATGTTGTCTAAATTAAAGTTCTTATTTTTGCGATTTTATTTATTTATATTTTATTTTAATATCAGCCTGCACCTATACTTTATTCCAGGCTGTACCATCTTCATATTACCCATTGTAATGTATTTTAATGCGGTTTTTGGTAGAATATCGAACAATCAACACTGAGATAAAGAGGCGCATAAAGCTACTGTATCATCCCATGGGCAGAAAGTTAGAAACGCGACGGTGGTCTCTGATGCAGATGAATTCGACTGCAAAACTCATAATCGTCATCGATCGCTGCGATTAATAATGTAAGCCACGAATCGTGTGGGAACTGGCCAATGAAGCTATATTTAACCACTCAATGACATAAATACACTAAAAAGCGTATATTACGCATATTTTTGCAGCATTCTTGGTTATGGTACCATTATTTCGTCTCCTTGCTACTATGTGTATAACCTCCTCTTGAAAGCCTTCAACGTCGTTATCTGATATTCCTGGACAAACCTTCAACAGCTCTGATTACTCCGAGCAGCTCAATCAGTACTCACTTAAGAACCGTCGCCAGGAAACTGATCCTAAATTTCTATATGTCTTAACAATGGACTATATTGGCATGAGTTGATAAGTAGAGTGTCGTTTCACATTCGTGGCAGAACAACTAGAACTCGCAACTTTTTCCATATTTCCGAATCTAGCACGATTTTTTCTCAAAATGCATATTGCAACAGAAGTCTAAGGGCATTTTTCAGACATTGAAATATTTAAGTATACGAAATTTCCTCTCCGTAGAGGCTGAACCGGGTCTTATTGCGAAATCATAAGTTATGTAGAAAGTAGAGAGAAATGTTTAACGAGGGCGCCGCTTTAATAACAGTTCTTAGTTAAGCCATGAACTAAAGACCACAATAACTTTGGACCTCTTTGCTCTGCTTAAATATTTCCATGTAGCCACGGCTAAATAGGCAATGCTACCTTTAAAAGTAGAGCGTCTATGATTTGGAATAACTGACAATTGATGAGTTCATCGCGACCATTTTCTGAGGGTGGCTAGGTCGATTAGGATTTTGTTTCTATGTAACTTTTTTTAGAGTGAGCTTATCAATATGAGAGATATTTCTATTAGCTTCGAGTTTCTACAAACTCAGTAATTTATTTTACGGTGGTAGATATTTAGGATAGAATATTTGTATAGGAAAGGAAAAACATGGCTACTAGGCTTAATATGGAAACGAAACCTGGTACAGGCGTTTTGCAGGCTTTGAATCTTATTTTGGTGTACTTTTTGTAAAAATGGTCCATATATGTAGTCGGCATAATCAAGGATAGAAAATATGAAAGTATTAATTAGGAGCATCTCAATATCTAAATCAACATATTCCCTGGTTCGATAATAAGCCTTCAGATGATGAAAAGCGCCATTCAATTTTGAAATTAATTTGGGAGTCGAAGGTAAGGTGTTTGCTAAAGTGTAATCCAAGATTATGAGCGACGACTGCACGGGGATGGCTGACGCCGAGACTGACGATTTCCGGAAGTCTTATGGAGTTAGATTTAGCCAGGTTGTGTTGGGGACCAATGACTAGGTATGGAGACCTTATGGCGGATTTTTTAGACTAAATTGGGGTCTAATGGGGTCGCGCAGCTCGGGCCTGATGACGAGCATTGTTATTTTTGGTCGATTCGACTCACGGTTGAACTCCCACCCGGCAGTTCATAACCTAGTGAAACTGCTGTGCGGCGAATCTGTGGGAATACCTCGGGCGGCCCTGGGTATTTGATGCGCTGGTTAGTTTCTAAGGTTTTCTATCCTTAGAAATGATCCGTTGGCCTCGATGTTGATTTCGGGTGAGAAGTCAAGTAAAGGACACCTCGGACCGGCGATAATTCTGTACGAATTGACGCTTTCAAATGTAGAATCTGAGCATGCGACCTCTCACCTGTGATCAGACGGGTGGTTGGAGAAATCTGACCAAATCTGGGAGTGAGGGCGTGAGCCCCACTGGGTTTCAAAATTCTCAGTGCCTCGCGGTAAGGAGTTGGACTCTCACGGGTTGCTGGCTTAGTTGGATCAGTGGATCGTCTTCGTCAAAGTCTTTGCGTAAACATCTCACGCGTGAAAAAACGATATATATATATCGTTATACCATCCTGGGATGTCGGGTTTACCCGTTGCATTGACACCCTAAACTGTTTCGATTAATAAGACAGTAGAGAGGACTTCGGCCTAGCAATGAAATGTTTACAGTATTGATTTAGATAATAGTCGTTAGATAATATATTACTATTACCATATAATACCTAAATAGGTATATACAATCCTTCATATTTATTTGATTTCTCCCGGGCCCTGCACCTTTACCTAACTGTTGTCAAATTGTGATCTCGCCCTTACTCACATGAGTGTTACCCACTTTTGCCGCGTAATCCATCCGAATGAATGACAATGTAAATCCCATACAATACAACATGCACCCTAACGAAAGTTTTTTCTTCCTTCCAGGTGGCCCGGCGCTATCCCGGCGACTAGATCCCGGGACCTTCCGACCCGCGCGCCAAGTTCATATGGCAGTGAAAGCTAACGCAGAGGCGATACAAGATACAAAATTACACAATGCACCGTCCGCGTCGCATTGCCGGCGTTTGATTAAAATGCGCATACAATTAACGCGCGCGTTATAATGCTGTGATACCGGGACGCGCGGGAAACCACTGTTTTGTGTGTGCGTGAGTGCGTGTTGTGATCGGTGGTCGTGATAACGATTGGCGGCGCAGCGAAAGATGCCGTTAAAATTTGGGATCGTTTTGCTTGCGATGGGGCTGATCGCGGTGGCCGGGGAGCTTCCGGATTCCGGAGATGGTAAGCTAACATTTTGCAATGTTTATGTAATAATATAATGTAAGAAATGAACAAAATATTGTCCCTTACCGGGGGATGTGGGTTTTTCCAGATTACACGCTCTGCAGGGTTTTTTTCAAATGAAGGTTGGAAATACACAAATACCGGCAAAATGTATCAGGACGAAAACCTAATAATAAAACACTTTCACGATAAACCTTCCAAGCGAGTAAAACTAAACAGTAACCAGCTATGCATATTTACTACAGGCTACTCATGGGTCACACTAAGTTGAATAAGCATTTACATTGGATGAAACTATTTGAGACCGAACTATGCAGATTATATCTTGAGGAAGCTGGAACATCGCTGTACTTTCTATACAGCGGCAATTAAACCAAGGAGCCGACACTTGAGAAGACAATTTCTGAACCCAAGTGAGAGCTAAGAAATCGTTCACTCAACGATACTGAAGTTTGTAAAAAGCATCGGTCTGGGGAGCGACCTGTAAGCAAACGGAGGCACAAAAGATATGTAGAGGTCACAGTGCATTTATGCTCGGAAGTCCAGACCAATACTTCTAGTCTCTGCAACACACAAAGAAATATTGTCAAGGGAAATAGTCGAAACTGCTAACTGAAAAAAATGCAATATTTAAGTACATTTGAAACTTTTATTTGGAAATGTGTTTAAAATCTTCTTCAAAATAGGAAAACCTTTCTTTGATTTTTTTTTTTTGTAATTACACAATATTTATAGTCAGACGAAGAAATCACACGTGGGTTGACTATCGGAATATTACCGAAACTATAGATTAGGTTAGACGGTACTATCCCAGCCAGCTGTCCTTCTGTTTCTGTTTATCAGTCAGTTAAATCAAAGATTCCTTTTCTTAGCTTTGTTCTAACATTGTTTGGTCCTAATACTGTCAGTGTCTAATAATATTATGAAACTCGTTAATTTCTAATATTTTCTTTTTGGAGCAAAGCTCTTTTACCGGAGTTACGCGCAGCGAGAGTGAACTGGCAAAATCTGTAACGGGACGCTTTTGGTGAGATGCTTTATCGTCAGAAGTGTGAGATGCATCGTCAGAAGTGCCTGTACACGTCCCTCCCGGTCCCCTCCAACCTAAATCCCCACACCCAAACCCCCCCCCCCCCCCCCAACACAAAAAAAAGAAGTTTTTTAAAA
>JAOPUG010000333.1:22904012-22915683 GCA_027564375.1 Micropterix facetella | reverse complement strand
CATACATACCTACTTATATATACATACATATATATGTATATATGTAGGGACCTGGCTCGCTATGGGAACTTGGTCCTGGGGTGGATTATGCTTTATTGTCTTCTCCATCCGGTAAGAAAGTGGATAAATCTTCGAGGATAACTGGCAGGGGATCGATGTTGAGTTCTTTATCCTCATTGTCCCAGAGGGGGTCCTCATTAAAATAGTTACCCTGGTTGTTTTAGCAGGTAGGAGAACACTTAAGAGATGCCTTTCTACATCCGCATTTGGTGATAGCACAATCCTTTGAGTTTTTGGCCGGTGC
This sequence comes from Micropterix facetella, assembly GCA_027564375.1. Lineage (NCBI taxonomy): Eukaryota > Metazoa > Arthropoda > Insecta > Lepidoptera > Micropterigidae > Micropterix > Micropterix facetella. The sequence goes on along the minus strand of JAOPUG010000333.1, from coordinate 22,915,379 downwards.
AGCAAAAACTCATTTTTAATATTTCATCCGGTGCAGCCCGCTGCTGACTGTGCCAGCTGTGTTGTACATAACAGCCTTTCGAGCCAGATTATTGAGCCTCTCTTAAAAAAGGTCATTTTTATTATCATCCTTTCATTAGGTATCATCCATAATCGTGATATGCTGATAAAGTTCTTCTTTGAGTGAATTAGGACATAAAATGGGTTTAAATACGAATCCTAGCGAAATAATCATATCATACAAGTAAGTACTTTACCGATGCCCCCCCCCCCCCCCCGAATCCCTTTCCGAAGCTTAAGCTGGGGCAATCATCCCGATTCGAGCATCTAATATCCGATACGATAAATCTGCCTAGGTACCTGCCGGGCATAAAAGTCACCGGGCATAATATGGACATTCGGCTTTATGAAATACCAAATCACCGTAGGACCCGGGCGCGAGTGAGAAGGCGCGATGACCCCCCGCGCCCGTCTTGGTCACACAGGGCGTCTCATTTCCTCCCGTGCGACGCGCGGATGGGAAAAGAGGCAGTAACCGTTTGAATTATACCGGAGCGTCCTCGGAACTCATTTCGTATGGTTTCGTGTGATTTATTAAGACGGTGCAGCTTCCCGTCTTCATAGATGCTGACTTTATTATATTGTGGCATAGACGACAAAAGCCCTGTTCTTCCTTTTTTGATGATTCAATGAATATTGCTAGAAATAGATTTAGGAATGTCTAACACACTGAGACAGCGGCATAAGGAAACAGGTTCGTAGAAACATTTCACCACCACTACCTGAAAATACAGTTTTCGAAGAACTACGCTGTGCTAAACTATTTCCCAAACACTCTACAATAAAGCATCATCGTCATCAGCATTAGTGAGTATTGGCTTCTGCAATAATCTTCTTCTATTCCACCCTATCCTAACTTTGGTTTTCCAGTGCAATGAAGCCATCGCATTTTTGGTTGTCCGAGTTTACGGTGCACAGATTTTCCGTAACGAATGCTTATCAACGGCTGTTCATTTTCCATTCCTACTACTGTTCTGACCATCTGAGCCCTCCGATTTTCAGGAAATTCACATGCACATAATTATACAGGTTATACAGTCCTCTATTCGTTCACCTTCTCCACACGCCATCCTTCTGCACGACACTGAAGATCCTGTGGAGTATTTTGCGTTCAACGACACCTAGTGTATTTTCATTCGCTTTGATGAGGGTCCATATTCTAAAGCGTAATTGAAGGCTATTCTGATGAATGTCTTGTAGAAGGTTGCCTTCATCCTCCGGGATAGTATACTGGTTTTAATTTGATACTGGAGTACAAACTGACACATATTTACAGCTATAAACGTGGCAGGGGAAAACCCAAGAGTTTGTCAAACTTCGGCCCATATGACAGGAGTCTGCAAATATAATTTTCCTTTTTTTAATTATCGTGTTTTTTATTGGTGTCATTTTACGGAAAATTTACGATAATAAAAATACCATATACTCAAGACAGCGGCGTATTAGCGGAGCAAATACTAGTTAGTACGTGATCAGGCGCTCATATCCGCGAAAGGGTGAATATCGAACAAAGCCGACGATACTTTCAAACTATCAAATATCATGTATCAACTATCAAACTCTCGAACCCGTATGAACTCATAATGTAGTCACTGTCGCAAGTAAAAGAATTTTCGATCTCCATCTATTGGCTGGATTTCTAATCACTTACAAGAAAGCTTGGACATAGTTAAGTGACACTCGATAGATAGCGAAATGTTAATAGTTATTTTAACAATAGGTTTCAAATACAATGAAAGAAACCTCTTACAGGCGTATAGTCTCCTAATACATTTCATTAGCTATTTCGCCAGAATGGCGGCAGCCGCGAACTTACTGACTTGAAATTTAAAAAAAGTATAAATCCAACAGGCCCTAAAATCAACTGGGCTTGCGCATTGGCCATAACTATCGATTTGCGAAAGATTTTTTAAGTCAGACGTTGTTTACTCGAGTTATCGTACGTAGTAACAAAACCTCGCATGATTGTAAGACTTGGCCCCTCTCGGGGTGGGCCGAAGTAAATGTACTTTTAACCTCTTCTTTTGTGTCGTTGTCAATGGTAACGAATGAGCCGATGTGATTTTCTATACAAATTCCAATGTATAGCGGCGAGCAACAGAAACTTCGATTTAAATGTTTGTTTTATGTGTAGCCACACTTCTCTGTATTAAGAGTGTAACACTAGTACTACTGCCACATCGAGATAAATTAAAATATTTTCTGATCAGAAATCCCCAAAGTTATTCTAATACTATCCAGATTCTATATACATGTATGTGGAAAGAGATGTAAGATAAAAGAACAATCTTTCACTCAAACAATTTGTAATAAATTGATCAACCAATGAAATTGTGTAAATATGTAATGGAATTCAAGACATATGTATGATTAGTATTAAAAGAGCCATGTTTATAAAGCTTTTATTCGAATGTCTTATATTCAGGATACAATACCTATATTCTCTAATAGATTACTATAATAATTGCACAATATTTTGTTTACGACCGCTACTGCTCGGCATGGTATATCTTGATTTGATGATGTTGCTCGTAAATGCTATCTTCTGACTGCCGCCAACTGATGCTGACATTTCGTTTGACGTAATTTAATAGCTAAATTTATTAACTACTTTGATAACAATAATCTCCTGGTGCAATAGGTGTATATTAAGATACAGTAGTTTCCAGGAATGAAAAAGAAATGCGTCATAATAATCATAATCGTTAAACAGTACAACATTAAAATTAAATTACGAATACTTCTCTATTCAGATATTCGCTAACGATATTACATGAAGACGAAATTCTTCAATAGAAAATCATGTCAAATTTAAAGAATACAAAAAAATATAAAGCCAAAATATAGTTGCATTTAGATACCGTCATAGAACGTTACAATCTGAAATATTCAAAATATACGACATTCAGCATGTAGTCAATGGTGCATAAATTGTATAAATTTTAAAAGTAGATACAAGTATTGAAAATATGGGGATCGCAGAGCGCCGCGCGTCGGTTGTATTCCGACAATATCACATTTGGGAAAGGAGCGATACAAGCAAGGCACAAAGGGCGAAATATAATACGTTTGATCCCTCAAATTCTCAAACGTATGCAGATTTACGACCGTGGCGCAGCCCGAACACGAAGCGAAGGAAAGGAGAGGATCCCTCCTATATTTTAATACAAAACTGGCGTTGCAGGCGGGGGCTCAGCGTCTTTTCAATCGGACCGCAGGGCGGTGGAGAATACAATTTGAGTACGGTTCATCAAATCGGATTCAGGTGAATCTCATTCGATGTATTTTATTATATTATAGCCTAAATTCCTGGCGAAGAAGATTGGATGAACTGTGGTTCGCTTGGAAACATGGACCGTATGGATATTACGCCATTGTCCGAATACACATTGAAATTTTGGAAAACTTTAAACTATATTGCTTCTCTCCATTCAACGATATCATTTTAGCGATCGCGATTTGGGTGACATAACTTTGGTAATACAAATACAAGTATGTTGTCTGAATAATTGATTTACTAAAATAAGCCAATAAAAATTTAGACACACAGTGAAAAGTGTTTGTAATTCCAACGAATAGTGTAACAGTGTTAGGTATTGTTTATTGATTTTTCCCATACATTTTTTGGTTTTAATTAGAATTGATATATCTCTGGATTAAAAGAAAAACAATTTATGTCTCCCAATAAGCCAAGATATCCTTCAAATGGACGTATTATTATCTATTTAAAATATTCGGAGCATACTCAATAATAACGTTGAAAATATTATTCTGCTTTTGTATGAAGAGTTGACCGTGACGAGAACACTTAAAATCTTCGATTTTATCAGTTTCTTTCTTGTGAACCAGCTATAAATTCAACAATAAATTAGTCTATTATCAATAATTTGGTCATTGGCTATGCATTTTAAATTCTATTCAGTGTCTTTTTATTTCTATTTGTTAGCCGTATAACTAAAGTCGGCAATTAAGGTTATGTTATGTTTTATTTTGTTGCACATCTTCATTTTCCATGTTCTTCTTTTATATATTCTTCTACCTATGCTTCATAATACCTAATGTAAATCTGCCTTCATTACATGCTTATACATTTTTTTTATTTTGTTCATTTTTATATTCTAATTCTTAACTGAAATCAATACAAATAGACACACCTAATACAATAATAGATGCCTAACAGAATAATAATAATCTGGCAGTCAGAAATATTTATTAACGTTTCTCTACTGGAAACGGTTTGGGTATTCCATTCCTATATCTTACCGATTTGATCTTGGGAATAGTCAGGTATAACTCGTTCATCTGCGGGGGAATATATTGACACTTTGTCACGCTTGTCACTGCTGAGAAGAGTGGTATAAACCTGATCATCCTAAGGAAATTTGGTCTGTACGTACCGTATAACTACTTGCGAGCGGGGATAAATAAACCGCTCGATTGGCCGCATTCCTCTAGGTGGGGATAGTTGCTCGAGCTATTCGCCAATTATGTACACGTAAGTCTATGGAAACGATGGATGTGCACTTTGATTTATTTGCGGCATATGTATATGGTCATATTCTTTCTATAGGATAAAAATCTTTAGTAGTGTAATATTGCTGTTATTCTTAGATTAATGCACATATAATTTGTGTTTATGCAACCAATTAGTTGTAACAGCAATCTTACAACTATCTATTCTATCTATTGTTGAGAATGAATAAAATAAAATAAAACAAATATTAATAGGCTAGACTGTGTTTTTTCGTGAACCAAAATCGTAAATTAGTTTATGTGAACGGGACACGGCAATACGTTAGAGTGGAATGCGTAATGAACGGTTGCCACTTTTCATTATTAAAATTACCCACCGAAAAAAAAAACAGCTAAATATGAGGCCGCACCAAATGTGTTCAAATTTATTCGAATGGCTTTAAATAAATTCGGCAGGTAGTTTTGGTGCGGGAAAATCGACGATCGTTCATTCCATATGCCGCTGTAAAGTATTGCTCTGTCTCGTTCGAATGAACAATTTTCCAATATTATTAGTTCACGAAGAATAGCAATCGGGCCAAATGTATGTGTAAATTAAATATAAAAGCGTCTAAACCAATCGCTATACCTAAGCTAAAGACTAAAGGGATGTACTACTTATCCCATCCGTTTATCCATTCTTGCTAATGGCACAAGTTTAAATCACACTTTACCAGTCCGCTCGCCTGTCGCGGCGTCTCGTGCAACGGTACTGGCTTCGCCGTGGCAATCAACATCCCCGCCGCCCGTGTCTCATCTCTTAATTATTCACGCTCATCTTTGCAGGAAACTAAGTGAGGGCTGTCATAATACCGCCGCATGATAAATCGGACGTATGAAGCCATAGCCGGCTAGTATACAAGTCATGCTGTAGGAAGTGACAACTCCGCCAACCGCGTTTTAAATGGTCGAACGGGCTGCCAGTCGAAACATCGTTTGGTATTTATAAGGAATCAATGGATTGATTTATTACATATACGACGTGCCGTTTCTTCGATAATTCACTAACAATGAAACCGCACACTGCGAAAAGTTGGTTAATGAGTTTTTGCCAAAAAATGCGATTGCTTGTTTGGAGCGCATAGGCATGAGAGTTTGCAAGTAACGAACACCAAAATGGTCAATTGGTTCCAATGCGATTTGCGTTTTTTGTATGCAGCGCTATTTCTCGGCTTCGTGCTAAACTACTCGGCAATTACAGTGATCTACGACAAATAAGAGGATTAGGAAGTAAGGCAAAGCGTCGGTAGATGACGTAATAAACGCGATTCCAAGTATCTATTTGTTGCATGGCTTGTGTTTAGAATGTTTGCGGGTATTATAGCAGAACACCGTTCTTGCAACTCTCACAATTTGGTCTATTTGCGCTAATACGAGAGAATAGTCTTGACGTTTTGTGATTTGTCTATATAATATGCAAAATCTTTGGAGCGTCATGGTGAAGAAGTCCGATAAAGCATGAAGAGTATAATAGGTACAATAGAATCCTCTGAATTCTGGCATGGTACACATTTTGTTGCGGTAATTATAAAATCTAAGACTACTCAAAACAACGGTCTTTTAAATATCATTGACTCAAAACATAATTTTCGTTACTTAATTTTCAAAATATTTTTTTTATATTGTTAAGTGACTTGAATATAAAAGTAGCTAAACCGATCGCTATACTTACGCTAAAGACTATAGTCGGCAAATTAAACGCTAAGCTTCGCAAAGTAACTTAGGCCGAAAAATGTAGAAAATTATTCAAATGTATGCGATTACTCGCTAGGGTGCGATATTCCCTGAACGACTAAAGTCCACGGATCACATGTCAAAGGAGCGCCAGATGGATACCCGAAAATTCAGAACTGTTAGGAATGGTTGCCGACCAGGCTGGGTTAGGACTGAGAGTCGACTAGCTCAGGATAGAAAGAAAATGATCAGGGCTGATCAGATTCTTATAGGAAAGAATGGTTTGAAGAACCATGACCAGCTAAGGACTGATTATCTATGAAACAAACTAATGTATTATATGGAAGTTATACTTGTATTGTATTCAAAGGAAGAAACGGCTTAAATTCTCTGCAGTGTTGAAAAATAAATAAATGAAAATATTAATTTCTTGTAAAATATATTATTTTAATTATTTAATTTTTTTAATAAATATTATGAAAAATATATCCCCGGCTTTTTAAGAATATTAGCTGTCCAATCATATCGTACCTGAAATATATTTATCGAATGAAACACTAGATCTGTGGAATGCTGGAGGAATAAGGCGGCTCTGCTTTGATGTTGCGACCTTTTTGGTTTTCATCTCAGCTAACCAATCGTCGATCGTTGAAAATGATGATCGCACATACTTAACATAACTAACAACCGTTTTCCTGAAAATTCCCTAAAGCAAATGGAATAATCTTCTAATCTAATTATCAGGAATTTAAATAAATATACTAAATGTTTTAGAAAGCAATGATGTCATTTACTAACACCCGAAAAAAATGCCTCAATTTTTACAATAATTTTTAGTCACGTAATCACCGGCATGATCTATGTAAGCGTGTCGATGCAAACATCTGATAAACATTTTGAAATTAAATAGACAAGCACTTGAATTTTAAACAGGTTTAATTACGCTCTTTTAACTCACCGCGACTGAGTACAGGCTTTTATTTTTTTGGATGTCCCACTATCTTAGTTACCGTTAGAAATATGTGTGTTTTATTTGACACACGGCGACTTGGCGTGCGTGGGGTAGAATTAATTTAGGAATTGATTGACATTTCTTTGGTAATATTTCGCGATCTATAGCGGATAAATTTGAGAATTATTGATAATTATTGCAACTAGGCTAATTGCAAAATTAAATGCTCTCAAAAATGGTGATGATCGCGATTTGTCCAAAAAACCTGATCGTGGTGCTTTGATCAAACAATTCTACTATTTAATAGGTCTTTCAAAATAAGAAGGTAACAAGACTAAGATTTTTGTTGGCCTTGTCTTGTTACTTTCAAATAAGAAGGCAATAAGACTAGACCTTTACCTATGATTTGACAGCATTTTCAATATATAGTTAGTAGAGGAGCGGACATAGTACAAATCCCTGACAAACTGCTTTGTAAGAGTGTTAGTTACCTCGATTCCCAAACTAGTTCTGACTGTTTCATATAATTGTTGTTCCTAGGTAATGTCCCATGAATCTCATACATATAGCGTATTTGTATAACCCTATTCATTGCTCAATGTACGTCGCTGCTTAAACTATAGTCTTTAATTTCGGAGATTTTTTCAGTAACACTTTTAGAACATAAAATCGAATAGTAGATTTTGTATATGGTTAAAATATAATAAATCATGATCTACAGTACACGAGCAATTAAAAGAAAGTCGGAAATGTGTTAAGGATAACTAGACTGCGTAAAGAACTATATATCAATAGCCATGTATATTCATTCGAGATATTATCTCAAATGAGTTAATATATCAGAAAGAGTCTTAGGCCAAAAAGCAAGTAAGTTAAAGCAGCGGTAAAAAGAATTTGTATGAAATAATAAAGTCGACAAGAGTGGTCTTGCATGGAAGGGTAATGAAAATAAAGAGTAGAAATATTATATTATTTGCCAGTGAAAGAATTTGAAACACAACAGAAAAACAGATATTTTTTACAAGACTATTTTCGTGGAACTTACCTTATCAACTAGTGGCCTCATTTTCTATGCGGGAATTTTATAGCATCATACGGTCAGCACTCAGGCGGTCACTCATCCAAGTACTGACGGCGTCTAACGCTGCTTAACTACGGTAACATTTTAGAACCTTCAGTAACTTCGGTAACACTCGTCAACGTGGCTAAGGACGCTATATGGCACATTACATTTGGAAAAACTGGCGTACATGTATGACATTGCCATTCGTATTCGTTTCTTGAATTCAAGGAAGTTCAATCTAGGTTGTATGTATTATGTTGTATGTATAATTTTTAATCTATCCCAGAGGCATATTGCCAAGTATTAATCGACCATTGTTTTGCCTCTATCTATTGATATTCATATTTTTTGTTTGCATGGGTTACTTTCACTAATATCTTTAGACCACACTTTTAGCTAATGGTTGAGTATTCTTCACAGCGTTTTGCAGTATTCAATACTATATTGTGGTTTGGCATTGGGTTTCTTAGCTTTTGTGATCAAAATGGATCACAGCCAGTCTTTGAATGATTGCTCCAACGCTAGGAATAATTAATTACAAATATCTCCTTACATAGTAGTGAATCTATTAGTGGAAATATGATAGATACATACTTACGTTTAATGCGGCAACTTTCAAAGGGTAACAAATGGCTATCCGCGGAAATGCGATTACCAAATTAAGGCTGAGGCACGTTCGGTCCGAAGTGGCGCGAACGCACCCGAAAACACCTCTTCGGAGCATCCGCCAACTTTGAAGAGGACGGCAGTGCCGATAGGGACGACTGTGAGGGGCTAGAGTCGCAATTTTACAAATACTACCTAAGTCGAGGGTAATGAACGAATCCATTGAAAAAATCAGCTTGAATTAGACTGTTAAAAAAATAGAATACAACGCTCAACATTTCATATTGAAGATGCATGTTATGCGTATCTAAAATAAATAAATAAATAAGAAAATGTTTGTTAGGACAAAATATTTAATCTCCGAAAGTTCTTCACAGATTGCTTTGAAATTTTGACACAATATTGCATTCGAACAGGCGCGTGTTTTATATAGATATCGCATGTGCGACGCCTACTATATATCTATATATAAAAAAATATAAATATTCGTTTGGTCAAAATCTTAAATCTCGGAAACTTCTTCACCGATTGCTTTGCAATGTTACCACAACATTGCATTCGAATACGCGTATTTTTATGTAGATGTCACACCTGTGATAATTAAAACCATATTTCTACAGCGCGATCTGTTGGGCGTACAAGCAACACACGCTATATTTAGTCAATATTTTACGGCAATGGGAACGCCATTACTAGAACGCGCATCTGAACGGGCATCGGAACCAAGCCACAGCAACGCGTGGCGGGTTACATCTTGTTATATATAAACTCTGATACTCTAAGCCTTCTCCTCTTTTGCTTACACGTATCGCTTCAGTATTTCATATTAATTTATCTATGATATGTATATATAAAAAAAACAATATTTTAATTTCTTGTATTATTATTATTACATACAAATATATACATCAATATTTCTGAAGTATACTATCACTGTTATATTTTCGATCGATAAGTCGATTTTAAGAATGTACGTTCATAAGTGTATTATATAGCCCTCTTCCAAATTCTGGTGATATCAGTCTTTTAGGTTTTATCTGATATTGAGTTCAGAGCACGTGATCGATCTATATAAAAGGATTTGGCGGTTTCTTGAAAATGTAATTTGTGTCACAATATATGTTTTAAGCTTTTACAATGTAACTCTAGTTAAATTTCTTTTATATGGCAGATCATCTTTCTAATTTCTTAATTGCAAGTAAAAATTATTCTTATTCAATCAACTTGTGTTCTACCGTGTCTTAGTGAACCTTAAATTCAACATGTGAATAGATTTACATATTTTAGGATCTACTGTTTTCTATATCATTTCTACTGGTTTTGGCATTTGTATTCTTAGGACATACCAAGTACACATCATGAATGTAAGTATGTAAATGTAGTTACCCTTAAAATAATGGAAATTAGCAGCAAATATTCTTAAAAAACTTTTTTTTTCAATGAAAGCTAGCATTAATATTTAAAACTATTCGAGTTATATTCATGTCGGATATTTATTAGTTTTTCTTCTGGTAATCTTTAAAAAACTTTATTTATTTTAGTCATATCTAAATGGTAATAGTCAAGTAGTTGTCAAGTAATGATCAGTGAAACACTATTAATCCCTCAATTTTAAATATAACATACGGTGTACCCCAGGGTTCAGTTCTAGGGCCCATTCTGTTTCTATTGTACATAAACGACCTAGCCAGTTATATGGAACATTTTAACATAACAATATTTGCTGACGATTGGCAGCAATACACACTAGGCTATCGTTTAAGAAGCCAATGCTGCTCGCTAATGCTGAATGTTGCAATGAGTTACTAAATTCTTAGTTTAATAGCAATAAGCTCATGTTAAATCCAGATCAGACTGTTTATATGCCATTCCTCAACGTTCAATCTAAAGAAATCTTCAAAGGAAAATTTAGAAATAGCAGAAAACCCTATATAACGAGTCACCACTACTAAATTTTTAGTTATCATTGTAAACAATAATATAAAATGGGGGATCAATGTGAGGCACTAACAAGTAAGTTATCTAGTGCTTGTTTTGCCCTCAGGGTAGTGAGACGTCTATAGGCGAAAATGGTATATTTCAAATATTTAGAGTCAATGTAATGTTAATATTCTGGGGAAGTTGTTAAGATTACCATAAACTACAATTTTTGCATTACAGAAACAGGCCGGGTCACCATTTCCGTTGTCATAAAAGTAATGGAATTGTATTTCAATTCTGTCGATCGAATGCAATGGCAAGACACACAATTACACATATTGTTCCTCGCATGCATCTATATAAACACTTCATAGTATGTTTGGTTGTAAAAGATTGTTGTCTAATAATAAACCCGCCCTTTGTGAAATTTCACAATAAAGAGAAGAAACAAAACAAACAAACAAAAAGCAATATATACTCATATATGCAAATCCTAGCATATGCAGGAATTAAATGTTATAATATGTTATCATGCTTTTTGAACAATAATAATTTAACTACATATTTTAACTAGACCTTGA
>JAOPUG010000333.1:22888185-22903498 GCA_027564375.1 Micropterix facetella | reverse complement strand
TACCCTTCCCCGCTTTTTATTACTAACGCTCTCTAGTGGACTGTAGCGAAACTAGTGTGTGAGGGGGGCAGGTGGGGTAGTTAAGTTGGAAGGATTAGTAAAGAGCTTCGCTCGTTTTTTTTATTATTATTGGTTGTGTTTACATATTTCATGGCCTGAACAGACACATGTTCAACCTCAAATTCCGCGAATCTAGAATGCGCGGGTTCTGGCAAACTGTAGACGAAACTCGCTTGCACCTCATGTGCAAATGTGGCCCATTAATGCGTGAAAGAAACACACCTAAGTGCCTACTATCTCCAAACTGAAGAGCTAAAACAATCCAGCGCCTAAAGCTGCGAAGCTTAGCACGGAATAATAGTAGGTGTTGCGATATGTGCCCGAAAGCTTAATGTGTCATCTAAACTATAACCAGGTCCTTGATAGAAGTACGCTTGATAGAAGTTTAACCATATCAAAACATTAGACCCTTGGCAAAAAGTTGGGAAAAGGTTCGGATGACCTAATAACACTTACGGCAGCTTACATTTAGTCTATTATACCTTTAATGAAGCTGCTAGGTATGCGGGCATGGGACAGTGCTCACCAGCTACACAAGCTCACCAGCTACACAAGCTCACCAGATACACAAGCTCACCAGCTACACAAGCTCACCAGCGCGTGGGGCGGACAGCACAATGACAAGTTCCAAGTTAAAATTAATATATTTGATCTCCAACGACGAATGTTTTGCCTCTTTCAAAACTTTCGAAATGGCCAATGTTCCCGCCTATTGTCGTGATGATCCGTATCGGTAAATGTGTTTTTTCCTATATCACGTATGCGAACTAGTTGGCAAGCAACAATAGCTATGCATATGAGCACAATTAATACTAAAATGAATGTTTTGAGTTCATTGTTTAAAAATGTAGTACATTTCACACGTTAATTAAATTAACTATCTAATGAATTATTAAAATTAGATACAGGTTTGGTTTGTCAATATGAACATATTTGGACGTGGGTTGTGCGCGCTGTGTGGACACCGGCTATGAGGGAAAAGAACTATGATGACATTGTATTGATGACATCTACAATATTTTGTCTTCAAAACGTCTATTTGCTATTACAATAATGGCCGATCGACCTTTCTTGTTTGACAAAATCCCATTCACCCCATCTTGTCCGCCACTGAAAAAAAATTAATGGCGGGCAAGATGTAAATGGGAATCCACTTGAGCGGACCATATTAAGACAGGATATCATCAACTTTTAGCAATTGCGTAAATGTTTTATTACACCTAAAACGAATTGTTTGTACCTACAGCATAGTATTTTAAAGTTATATAAACGCATACAAATCGCAATGAACAAACGCGCGCATCACAATCGTCGTGGAAGTAAATCACCACTCAACTCAAATTGCATCACTAGTTGATTGAGGAGGCCATTCACGTGACTAGCGAGGGTAGGTGCGACCGAGGTAGATGAGAGTCTGCAAGCGAGTAGGTTAGACGGCGCACATGAATGAACAAGCGAGATATTTCTACTTGTGCTGTTATGTGTGGCTTTCTCAAATGCTTCGTACTTCAAGGTCGTAGTCGCTTAGAAATGAACATGCGCCGCGAAAAAATTAAGTGCTTTTCAATAAAGGTATGAATAAAAATTGTACATCATCAATTGTACACTAGCAAAATTAGCAGCTCTGTGTCAGCTGTCAAAAACACATTTAAAGTTAACAAGTTTTTGAATTCAATATTAGGCAGGCAGGGGTCTACGGAAACAAAAAAATATCGGTCTGCTAGTAGTCTGCGGGACATAAATGTTGGGGTACAAAAAAAAAGATTCTTCAATGCCATAGTACGTTTTTGTAACCTTTCTCCGCCGGCGACATGCAGGTGGCGCTGATAGCATTGTCCGGTAAAACTATTGGCAATTTCTTTGGCCCTCTACAATAACATTGACAATCAATTAAAATGGTCAACATTTTAAAGTTTTTAATCAGACTGTCTTTCTGCTCCAACCAGGGAGCTCTTTTCTCAGCGATTTTATCCTGTATGATATTTTATAGGAGCAATTGACCAAAATACCAAATTAAATGTTTTCGTAGTTTTTTTGAAAGTTAGTAAATATAACATCCGCTTGCTTCCTTAATCCACAGTAAGATAAACTGTCTTCTGTTAATCCACATCCCGAATGGTGTTGAGATGCCTATGGTCCATATAGAATGGCGATGAAGACGTACTATCACAGTGATGAAGACATACTCGTACTTTCAAAGAAGTCGGAACTTTTCGAGTACCTTGCTGTGAGCTTTTGTAATTTCTGAAATATTTCACTTTTTCAATAATATCACACGCCAGCTTTAAGCACTTTGCTGTCTTTGCTAACTGGAAATTTACATCGTTGCTTTTATTGTCGACGCTATTTATAAGTTCTTGCAAGTCATCAAAATTGGTTGCAGACAGATTTATAATTTATAAAAACCTACTTTAGCCGTTCCACAAATAGGTAGCATATTCAATCGCTGAAAGGCAGAAGGGAACTACGTCCTGAGGGTGTTCGCAATGGCGAGTCGGCATCTAAATTGCGAAACTTTGGCTGGGTGCACCGCTGGCTGCCGCGCCATAGCACAGTGGGATATTGAGCAATTCGAGAGAATTCAAAAATCAATATAAATATTTTTAAATAGAACTAAAATAGCCATTCGTAATAGATTATCTGGTACAAAGGTCGTTAATACCTTAGTGTAACAGTTTTTAATGAGATTAATGACGCGTTCTCACGAGTCAAGTTTATTTGACCGATTTTAGTTAATCAACAAACGTGGAATAAGACTTAATATTAGTTCACCCATTTCAATAGAAACTGACCGACCGTTTCAGTTTTTAAATGGCGTGGAATGCAGTTGTGTGTGAATGTGTAAAGATGGTTGCAGTTTTATTAAAATAAGAACTGATTTTTTTAATGTAATATGAATAGAAGTCGTAAGAAACGTACGTTTTCGGGTGAGATAGTGGATAATAAGAAGAAATAGATTGGGAGCATCAGAAACCTTGCTGAAGAAGGAGCTAGTATTAGAGGATAAATAAATTCTTTGAATCATTTAATAATGTCTGGAGAAACTTTGAACTGTTGTCGAAAGTTTAGGATTGCATAAAAAACCAAGATACAGTGATGCATCAAGCAATCCCACCAAAATTAAAGCTGCAAGTAACTTTAAGATATCTAACTTAGGTAATTTTCAATAATATATTATATCAAAAATCAAACACAAGCACGTGTGCCGCGGCCAGTTACAAGCGTACTATGCAGTCGGCAAAAGTTGACTGCCTAGTTCAAACGTTTCAAGACAAGTTTCAACCTGAAAGCAATTCGTGATGACTCATCACTTTGAGTCAAATGTTTGACTGGATCAAACTGTTTTTGATCAACTACAAAGTTCAACTCTATTGAAAGGATGGTTCTCACTTCAATTTTCATTCAAGTTTTGTTGATCAACTAAAATCGGTCCATTAGACTTACTTGTGAGAAAGCGTCGAAAGGATAGCGAGTTTTAATTACCTGCTACAGTAGCGGTTTGTAAGACTAACTATGACTGTCGCTGTGAAATTATTTATCATATGTCGACTGGAAAAGTTGAAAAGTTGACCCCAGAAAGTTGAACCTAGCCTAATATATGTAACTACAGTCAAATCAACCTAAAGTATGTATACATTCACACACTTCCTCACGATTCTAATATAGTCCATCACACATTAACCCCTCGTTATTTTGTATTTTCTTCTCATTTATACATGAAAAATATTTGTACTTGCATTTATAGGATTAATTTTGATGGACAACACATTCATTACTACTGACAATTTGTACGTGTTAGAATGTAAATGGCCAATGGCTCATAATTCTTGATTATTAATATATTGTATCTCTTAATATTTTTCCAACCAATAAATGGATTTGAAACTAAATTTGATTTCAAATATATTAACTGGGTGAAATATATCGAAACCGATTGAAATGCATAGATATGCATGGATATGCGCCATTTTTTTGAAAAATTTGGACAGTTAAACATAGGACATGTAGAATTATCTGCCAGAAGATGCCAGTTTATTTTTTCGCTGGTATAATATATAAACAAGAAAACTAGCGTCTTCCATTGCCTTCCATACTTATTATATGATTTTTTTTATTTGCTAGAGTTACCATTTAGATATGACCCACTGTGCAACTGTGGAAGCTGCGGGTGCGGCTGTCATAGGCGCACAGCCACGCACGCAACTTTGGCATATTGTTTACGAAACTCACTGCCACGAGCGCATCGTAAACATTCACCGTCTGATATGGGCGAAATGGGGCGGATAAATGACACGCATGAGTTTGCAACTTACCGAAATGTGAGCATGCGATGATAGCTGAAATAAAAGGAACAAAATTTTATGCACAATGTGATTTTGGATCAATTTATACGTGATATTTGGTGGCTGTTCGACAGGCCGAGCGCTAACAGAGAAGCTTGGTCAGATACGCAACTTGTCACATATTATTTACCATTGTCACAAGTTGCTTTCAGCTTTCAGCATATTTTATACTAGGAAATAAGCCCATTCATAACGGGCTGATTACTATAACTGGAATTGAATTTAGCTGGGTTTATTGGCCGATTGAAAAATGACCGAAAATATAAATAACTCTTCTTGAAGTGAACGGTCCCACATTCACAAATGTCCGTTTTATGACATTGTATACACATATAATCGCACGCAAAACCAGCACTTGAATTTTAGAGAACCTTGGCACTATCGGCTCAAAAATTATTGTTGGAAATCAACGAAATTTGGTAACAGGATGGGTGCAACTAACTTGAAATAAAAGACACTTAGGCGGGTAACTTTATTTTATATTATTATATGACAAACACACTTGTACATATATTACTATACTAAGGTACTTGAAATATTAATAGAGTACTTTAGGGTTGCCATACCGGAATTTAAAAACACCGGTTTTTTTTGTCAAACATTCCCAATTGTCACAAGTGGTGACAACAACGCCGGTAACAACTGAGAATAACCCATAGACATGTGCTATTCTTAATTCTTTCCTCATAATAATGAACCGACGACTGTCAAATGGCTACCGGCCAGTAGTAACATTTATTTATTTATTTATAGTATTATACAAATTAATTAGGTAGTACAGTTTACCATCTCATACAGTACATATGTTTATGAGACGATAGCAAAACACTGATTCCCGTGGAGACAGTTATGAATGAAAGTCGCCTAACTAGGCCTAGGCCTGTTCTAAGGCAGACGTTATTAATTAATATTCTGCTAAATGTCGTTACTAATTATTTAAGAAGAATTTATTTCAAAACAAAATAACTAAGTAAATTTATGTAAGAAAAAAAAACAATTATTAATATAAATATAGTAGGTACACAGTTTAAATCAATTTTCATTGAAAGTATGTAGATATAAAGAAATTTCGTCAAAATTATAAAAGTCTAGTAATAATTATTGTCATATAAAATTAAAATGTAATTATGTTTAATAATTATTATACACATACCTATTTTGTTTATATTATATACTTATTGTTGAATGTTGAAAGTAATAATTATACCTACACATACCTACTTGTTATTCCTCCATATTTAAAAAATAAAATAAAACCAGAAAACAGAACCTAGTGGTGATGTAAAATATTCAGCAAAATATTTGCCAATATATTGAGTAATTTTGGACTACTTTGATTTGATTGATCTACTTTGAACAACTAACAAATGCTATTCTATGAAATCCGTATTGTTTGGATCTAATCTGTAAGTCGTTACGTCGACCGCCCGACGTAACAAACGTTCTTTGCGCGACCAAATCCATAACCGGTCGATCACAGCCGCCCGTCTTAGTTTCCATGCACCCGGGGAATTTTGGCAAAAAAAAGTAATTTTAATTTAAATATCCAAAAAACGCTCGAACAAAGAGATTAATTTTATTAGCTTTTAATAGCTGCTTTTATTATTAAATTAACCTATTTTTTATTATGTGGCTCTATGGTGATGTAAAATGATTTTACGTCGTTTTTTAACCTTACTATTTATATGTACTTTTATATATCGTTTTCACCTATGCTAATAAATATTTCTGCATTAGTTAGGCGACATAAAATAAGCCAGGTCCTTAGGGCCCAGAATGAACCTAATTATTTTTGCTGAGCTTTTTATGATAAACCTATTCTTAATGATGCTTTTTTGTGAGGGCATTACTTTATAAATCCCACTCTACAAATATATTCTGCACCGATTTATCCAAAAAATGTACCACGTCAATCAAAATTAAAGCAGCCGTGCGGCGAATCAATCTCCAAAAGGGAAAAAGATAGTAACGAACAGATAGCATCCGGGAAAATTAAAATTGAAAAACTCGCAATATGACGGTAGGTTTATCGTATGCTTTTCATCTATCCGCCGACCCTTTTTTAAGAGTCGTGGATGCGAAAGGCAAAATAATCACTTAAGCTCAAATCGAAATGAACATTTTTTCATTTGGTAGATGGGTTTCGTCTATCGTTCGCTGAAAAATCTATCTATAATATGAATAGTAATATCACTTTCTATCTCTCTCTCTTTCTCTGTGGCAACATCGAATACAAGTTTAAAATAACCCTATTTCCGTTTTTAAAATGCGTCTAATTATTATAATCCGATTTTATTTATGTTCCCGCCTTAGATCGTTTTCAAACTCACAGTAAAAATAAATTCTCAGACGATGCACTCTGAGAAGCCTGCCGCGGCCGGTCTTCTCAATTATAGCGTGGAAAATCGTTGTAAGCTGCCTAGTTTAATTACTGTTCACATTCCTATGACACATTTGAATACCACTAACTTAGTGTGGTTTAGGGCTGTATTTTACATTTTGAAATATTTGGCTATCGAACTTTTTTTTAAATTAGTATTATAATTGGCTTTTTTGATCATATAGTCTGATGCATACTGAGCTTATGTGCATTTGTTTGTTCGTTTGTTTGTTTGTTTGTCCGTATGTCCGAAGACTTCCCGTGGACCGATCTTCATCAAATTTGGTATTCAGCCTCTCTGTGTGATCTTAAGCACCACCAGGTGGCAGAAAATTCGATCCGAGTTCCGCAGGTCTTGCTGCAGATGCATCCTGGTTTACTTGGCCTAGAGGAGGATCTGACCAATAGGTAGAGCAAGTATAGCATATATAGGTATTTTTGGAATCGTGGTGACGAGAGAAACTTGTTGGAATTGGTTTTAAGCCATTTGGGTGCTGTTGCAAGTCTATCCTCGTGCACTTAGGCTGGAGGAGGATCTGACCAATAGTTAGAGCAAGCATAGCGTATATGGGAAAATCGGGTGCTGCTGCAGGTTTATCCTTGTGTACTTGACCTAGAGGAGGATCTGACTAATAGGTAGAACAAGCATAGCGTATATGATTATTTTTGGAATCGTGGTGATGAGAAAAACTTGTTGGATTAGGTTTTAAACCATTTTGGATAAGTGAGGGATTACCGATCACAGGACAGGCCAAAGTTTCCGATGTATACCTGTCGCTACTTCTCCTGTTATTTAAAATCAATTTTGTTTTTTTTTTCTAGGTTACATTTTTTATATTATTTCAATTTTCCAAAATGTTAATTACAAATGATAATTTTGATGGAAGATTTGGGATGTTCAGTTATTGATTATGGTTCTTTCTTTGCATTTTCTGAACATTTTGTTACTTTGGACAAGACACATTTGGAAAAGTTATTCATTTGACTTTTTTCTCCATTGCAAGTTGAGTTCAAGTCAAAGTAATACTCGCCGTATGTCCTCTCTTGTATCGCACGTCTCGCCGCTCTTACCAATCGTATAATCGTACCCGCTAACCAAACGTGTAGCTACTAATGCGATTCGTGACCAACGGGCGATCGTAAAACTCACAAGACGCCATTTTACAACGCATCAACCGTATTTACAGTCACATCGTGGTGACTATAAATCACTATAACCCCCTCTTTATATATCTAGAAATACAGATGCATTTCTATATAAAGATTTAGTGGTGCCATAAATCCGGTACAACCGCCGTACTGTGATTTGAATTCACAATTGAATTCGGTAGCTAAAGGTACGTTGATGGTCCACTGCTTAGGAGTACTTACTCGTTTATAGGTAGTTACTTAAGGGCTGGCAGTGAATGGGTCGAAACTTTGAGAAAGACGGGGATTTATGTGGAATTTGGGAACAGAAAAATAGATAATTTGTTAGAAAGCGAAGATATCTCAGAGATGTTTTGCGAAGAAAATAGAATTCTTTTGTAAACAAATAAACTAGAATTACAACAAAATTTATGAATTTGATATAAATAGCCGAACATATGGAACTTATGAATTTTCCTTTGACCATTTTTTAATTAGGTAAATTTACCTATCCTTGAATGAGCTCTTCACTACTAACAATTCTTTTATTTTTAGGAAATGTCAGTAAATCCTTTTTTATAGGACACTTTATGACCTAACTATAGTCCCATTCTTAACGATCTAAGAATGTCTAGTCGTTGCATTTTTATTTGACGAAAATGCCACTAATGAATTTTGCGCCTTAAACGGGGCATGGACTAAATCCGTTGGTCGCCCATCACTTCGCACGACTACACGTCATGCAACAACGCAGTATCGCACTGACGCAACTTCGCAATGATTTGCAAGAATCCGGTCTAGAGATCGTGTCGTACCCGAAATGTTCAAACTTTTTCGTCACTGAAATCGAAGAATGTCGCGGTTATTTGACATCATAAATAAGATAAAACGAATTTACCGCGTGAAATTGTAACACCCGACGTTTCGGCGATATTGCAACTGCCGTTGTCCAGAGTAGACTGAAGTACTGACAATCGTCATCCAGGCGGGTTCTGCGGGTCTGCAGTTAGGCGGGAATCGTTCTGGGGGTAGGTGGCAAACTGCTTCTGTTTCTATGCAGATTATAACGGTGGTGGGGTAAGCGGGTTCAGCGTGCGTAAATTATGAAAATCCGCCGTGCACACAACATAAACTGTTTCTTATGTTACGTCCATGCGCTCGGCGATTGGCATTGAAAACATTTAAGAAGAGGGTTCCACGTATTAGAGAGTTTGAAACAGTCGTCTCTATTGAAGTTCGGGGTTCTTCTTATTTCAATGGTGGGAAGATAGGGGAAAGTAAAATAGCAAACTCCGGGTGTGTAACCAGAGTTTGCAGTGGTATTACACCTTTTACCGGCCTCAGAGATCGAGCTATATTTTGGGTCGGTTTGAAGATCGTTTTTATATCGAATTTGTTTATCATCTTACTTATTCGATTTGTCTCGCAATTGACGTATAGTGAGAATACTCGGTTTCTGATTTTTGTCTGTATTGGATCGTGTGCGTGATATTTTCAGTATCCATTTTTCCTAAGGATATCATTGACATGTTCCATCTCCTGCGGATAATGCTCAGCGTCGCATAGATAGCATGCTCGATTCACGAGCGACGTTTGCACTGAACTTGGATAGTAGTGATGATGGTGTGAGCTGCCATGCAAATATCTGTCCGTGTATGTGGGCTTCCAATATACTGTATGCCCAAGAATATTGTCACTTTTCCTCGCGTCACTTTGACACCCAAAAAATCCAGAGAGCCGTCCTTTTCTACTTCACAGGTGATTCTAATTTTTGGATGTATGGAGTTTAGATGACCCAGGAATTATTCCACCATTTGTATATTACCCTTCAGGATTTGGAAGGTATCGTCCACAAAGGGAAACCAGAGAATAAGTTCAATTTTGGAGGATTTTATGGCTAGTTCCCCAAAATATTCCATGTATATAGGCGATACGGGGCATTCCATTGCTACTCCATCGATTTGTTTATAATACTCACCGTTCGACAAAAAGTAGCAGGATGTCAGGCAATTTGCAGTCGCTGTTCAAATTAATAGGTGAGGATGGCAGGGAGGACGGCACAGTGAGATAGCATGAAGAGGTGAATTGAGCAGAAGTGGTGTTGAAATGTAACATGAGAGGCTGTATTTTTATTAATTCATGCCCATTCAAGAAGTAGCTACATAAGCTATTTCAGGCATTTTTTGTCGAAAGAAATTCTTTTTTTAAAGTATGTATACTATTTGTGGCCCACAAAGTACGTACGGCATTCAATA
Organism: Micropterix facetella; assembly: GCA_027564375.1. Classification (NCBI taxonomy): domain Eukaryota; kingdom Metazoa; phylum Arthropoda; class Insecta; order Lepidoptera; family Micropterigidae; genus Micropterix; species Micropterix facetella. The sequence continues at coordinate 22,893,332 of JAOPUG010000333.1, read as the reverse complement.
CATTCTCGGTATAGATAGGTTCTAACCTCCTTTTGTATACTTTTAAATACTGGTCATAGACATTCATGTATTGCTAATAAATAAAATTTAAAATGGAAAACCATTCATTTGTTTTTTTTTTTTGTTAATTTGAACATAAACGCTACCAATATGAGCATTTTTAAGTTTAGTAGAAATAGAGCATCGCGCTGTTATTAAAGTTTTAACCAAACAAGGTAAAAGCAAACAATGCATTAAAGAGGAAATGGATACTGTTTAGGGGGAATCTGGCCCTTCGTTATCTACTATCCAAAAGTGGTCGAGTGAATTTAGACGTGGAAGGCAGAACATCTCAACTATTTCCTGTTGAAGCCTCTTTACAGGAAATAGTTGAAAAAGTGGAGAAAATTATATTGGAAGACAGTCGAGTGAAGATCAAATGGATTGCTGAGAGACTTGGACTTTCTACTGGTACCATACGCAACATCATTCATGACCGACTTCATATGTCAAAAGGGACCGCGAGATGGGTGCCGCAAATGCTGACGCCGCATCAGATATAAGCGCGCGTGAAATGCTATTCGCAGTTTTTGAAGCTATGTGGACACAATCCAGACGCAGTCATCAAAAAAATGTCACTAGAAATGAAACGTGGGTTCATAATAATGACCCTGAGAACAGGCAAGAGTCGATGCAATGGCATATTAGAGGATCAGCTCATCCCAAGGAATTCAAGGTCATTCCTTCAGCTGGGAAGGTCATGGCCACCATCTTTTGTGATTATCAGGGGATATTGCTGATAAGGATGAAGGTGTCAATATCACGGCAGCGTACTATGCCAATATTCTATGGCAATTAAGAGCTGCCATTAAAGAAAAAAGAAGGGAAAAACTGGCCAAAGTTGTGCTGCTTATATTTACATGATAATGCTTCACACCGCTCAGATTGAAAAGCCTACCGCGCGCGACTGCGGGTTCGAAACAATGGACCACCCACCGTACAGTCCAGACAGGCCTCCAGCGACTATTTTGTATTTCCGAAACTGAAAAAAGGTCTCTCAGGGAATCAATATACTGACGATGTAACACTGAAGGCGGCTTTGACCGAATATTTTGCAAACCAAAATGAAAACTACTTTTATACGGGCTTAAAAAATCAATCGACAGTTCTAATAAATGCATTAAGATAAAAGGAAACTACATTGAAAAATAATAAAAAAAAATACATCTGCATATCGTTGTATTAATACCTATACCAATAACTAATTTAACTCCTCTCGTTGGAGGTAACGCTTATATTTCGTACTGTTTCCGAAATATGAGCGATTTTCTATTTTTACATTAGTTTTCTTTCAGTTCATTCCAGACTCTTTTCCTTTTACCCCCCCCCCCCCTTCCTCCAACATATTGACCCCTAGAGGGCTTCAACGATACATCATGTCATGTCGTACAGGAGGAGGAAGGAAAAGGAAGGGATAAAGGAAGAGATAAAGTACATGATAATATCGGTTTTAAATACGAATAATTCTCGGGCATACATACGAGTATTTTTCATAATCCATGTGTCTCATTACGTCGCATCGCATTTATCGAAAAATTAAACGCAAGGGCCTACGTTAAAGGGATCACGCTGTAGACCTCGCCCCAATACCGTATGCCGTCGATACAATCGTCTTTCCAACGAAAGAATACTCCCTGCATACAATAACAACATCAATAGTACATACAACCAATCAAACAGCGCCGCATACGCTACGCCGAGCAGCACGGCGACGTGATCTCCAGGCCACAACAACGCAAGGACATCATCACAGTGACTCGCGTATACCTGCTCCAACCCGTACATACCGACTCCTAACTGTTCCGTATAGCTTGGACTATAAAGGGCGCTTATGAACTGGTCGGCTCAACTCGCTGAGCAGCTGCTATCCGGGTGCCTTCTCGAAGAGGGACCTATCGGTATGAAAGCGCTGTGCGGCAGATCGCGGGACGGAACCTCCGGCGGAGCTGGACGGCTGACGTACGGGGCGGGCATACAGACCATGTTGTCAACCGAGACCCAGAGGGGATTGGGAATGTGTGTTCCCTAAATCACGGGTGTAGGTATCGATCTGACATCACCTATCTTTAGAAACGATCTGTTGGCCACCCGATCTCGGGTCGCAGACCGAGTAAAGGGCGCCACGGATCTGTAATATTTCCGAGTGATGGAATGCTGCGCTATTACGATAGGTTGAGTTTGCGCAAGCGATTTCGAGCCTGGTACCAGACGGATGGATGGAGAAATCCGTCTAAATATGTTAATTAGGGAATGAGGCCGGCCCTCTGGGTTTAACTTTGCTTGCCTAGTGCCTCGCTTATAAAGCGTTGGTTTTTAACAGGCTTTAGTGGTGCTGGATACGTGGATTTGTATCGTTTCTTCGTGAACTAATATCGGAAATTAGTTCATGTGAATGAAAAAGGGCAATACTTTAAAGCGAATGTGAAATAAACGGTTGTCACTTGGCCGCATTAAAATTACCCATCGAAAATAAAGTGGTAGAATCTAAGACCGCATCAAATGTGTTCAAACTTATTCGGATGGCTATATAATAAGCCATTTGGCTATAAGCTCAAATGGTAGTTTTGATGAGGGCAAATACGCTCCATCCTATTGCTCTGTCTCGTTCGCCTGAACTAATTTCCAGTATTAGTTCCCTAAGAAACGCAACTGGGTCCTTTGAGAAACAACGACGATTTAAATTATTTTTAACGACAGGTTAGTCTATTCAAAATACTCGCCGACTGTATGCCACGTTCTGTTTACGTATTTTTTTTTTCGTGGTCGTTATCGTGATCCTTATGTGTTTACAAACGACCACTTTGAAACTAAAGCGAAAGTGCCCCACGTGGGACAGAATTTCTATTACCGTTAGTATACATAGCTGCTATGCCAGAGGCTTCATAGGAGATTGAAAGCATTTTCTTGTAAAGCATTTTCAGTGGCTTTTCGCGTATTATTTATTATCCCTACATCTCCGCCACGTCCATCGCCCGGCGCGGCTGTCCTATTGTTTCAGGAATTATTATTCCGAAAAGGGGCTCAGGAATAATAATAGACTATTTCCGCGATTAAATAACTATTTTCATTAGGTTTCCTTCGCTTAGCATACGCGTCTGAGCACTGAGCAGGAATCATGAAGGGATTAATTAAATTAAATTTATTAAAATGATGGTTTCCAAATCAGCATGATTGAGAGTTAATATACTCGTACACATGTATTCGGAAAACATATCCCACAAATCGTAAGGTTTATAGATGGTCTTTTTCAAAAGTTTCACTCAGTTGGCGGGCTTAAAATGTCCCGATTCGGTAAATAAAAGACCTGTCGACCCCCCGCGTACGTCCTATAAGCTCTTGCGTGTCACACAGATAAAATACCTGGTCGCCGAAATAATGCAAATGGCTGGAAGCGGTTATCCCATTGGGCGGGCGGCGGTCGTTAAAGCGGTCCAGGCGTAGCACGGCCACAGATAAATCGAACAGTTGAACGTATTCACAACCGATGCGACAACAACGAGAATTCGTGCTATCGACGCACTCCTCAAATCCCTGCCTACAGTGTAGGGGTGCTAATGGGGCCGTGTAGCTCGAGTCATAATGGCCAAATTTGTCATCATGGTCGGCCCGACTCATGACTCAACACCTATCCGACAGCCTCCCCAAAGAACGACTAACCCGGTGACCCTCTATGCGGTCGGATCTGGGGTAACACCTCGGGCTGCCCTGGACGGTTGATGTATTGGCCGGTTTACCGATCTTGCTCAACTGGCGAATAGCCGGAGTCATCTGGAAGCATAAGACGCGGGGGTAGATGTTGACCTGTCGTCACATATCCATAGAAATGACCCGTTGGCCAACGGATCTCCCATGGTCATTGCCGAGTAAAGGACTCCACAGGTCGCGATATTTCTGAGTGACGGAATGCCGCTTTATTACGACAGGTAGTGGTCGCACAAGTGACTTCGAGCCTGGGACTAAACAGCTGGATGGAGAAATTCGTCTAAATTTGGTAGTCAGGCGACGAGGGTGCCCTCTGAATGTATCTGCTCAGGCCTCGCCGTAAAGGATAGCCTGTGACGGGCAGTGGCGGAACTTGTTACGTGGATTTGTATCTTAATTTTTTTACACTCATCCCGAGGCGATATACCGATAGAGTTCGTTGAAACGGGGTTCGCCCGTAGTAAATTCTTAAAATCAACCCTGTCTACATATGAGCGACTGTTGGTCTCTTTCGCTACGTATATTTTAAAACGGAAGTCCAGTTTTGTCTCTATTTCTTTTTCAATGCTGCCGTAATTGCTAAAATATCGGCCCATATTCATAACAATGTCAAATTATTCCCTTACGAGAAAATATATGTTAACCAGCAATGATAGATAATAATTAATTGCATTCGAGACTTTCTGGCACACATTGTATGACTACTCAAAAATAAAATAATGTAAAATGCCTATTGAATGCAAATTGTACATTGAACGTTTAATGACATGTCCCGTGTTTTCTAACCTAAGCCGCAGCGTAGCGCCACATAACGTAGCGTTTAGCGGCGTAGCGCTTCGTAACACGTCGTAGGGCGGCGTAACACGGCGTAGAACAGTAATAAAAGGATGCCTTATTAAGTGTTCCTATATAATTTAAGATAAAACAGTACATCTCTTATTGGAATCTGTTCCGATATTTGATGCACAAACGCCACATTATAATGTAACGTATCATAAATATAAGTATGTATCGGCGAGAGAATGTATCTATACCCATATATTATTTTTGGTAATTGTTCTATATAATTAAAAATAAATTTATTTTGCTAATAAAAAAAGGTTTTCTACCGCACGCCCCCTACGGACCCACGTTATTACTGCACACTGTAAGACCTGCAGATCCCCCAGCAGGATACCCGCCATCACTTGCAATGGTCGACATTCTTGGATAAAAAACTTTGGTAAGAAACGACGTTGGAAAAATATTCGGTGCAAAGTAAGGATTGCTCTCATGGTCGCAGCGCCCGAATTTTTTTTTTCCAAAAAACTTACAGAATAATCCAATTAGTCGTCTTGTTTACATTTACTATATTCTAATAAAAAAATAAATGCGAATATTCCATTAATTTGGTATTTTATATCTAT
>JAOPUG010000333.1:22635572-22648741 GCA_027564375.1 Micropterix facetella | reverse complement strand
TATACATACATACAAGAAAATAATCATATGGGCCGAAGTTTGACAAACCCTTGGGTTTTCCCCCTGCCCCAGTTTATCTTTTCATTTCCTTCAATTCCAGTACCTAAGTGAATTAATTTCCGGAAATATCGTATATGGGTATTTTTGGAATCGTGTTGATGAGATAAACTTATTGGAATACGTTTTAAACCATTTTTGATAGTCAGGGATTACCAATCAGGACGGTTTAAAGTTGCCGATGTATATACCTACTTTTCCTGTTATTTTTAATGATACAGGTTTTGTGTAACTTAATTATTAATAGAGCATTCTCAATAGAATTCTCGTAAAATTTGACGCCAGTTATTATTAACACATACTCCACTCTGTAAACATTATTTCGATCCACTCCACTTTAAAGCTAAATGTTAAAGTAAACGAGTGAAGCAACTTTGCGAGGAGTGAAGCGGGCATGAGACTGAAACTATACCGGTTATTATTCAAAAGTCCTCGCTTTGGCAGCGCGCGGCGTCACCTTCACATGCACTTCCTTCCGCTGCTTGATTATGAACTCACTCCCACCGAACGGAAGTAGTTAAAACGGAGATCGCTGCTACTTCGGCGCTTATCGTATCATAAAACACACATGTGTTTTTGAGGAGAGGCGAATACCAGAGTAGAGGGGAAACTTCATGCGGCAAATACTCAGAATACAGATAGAAGGTTAACAATATTATATGTACCTACTGGAAATATAACAATAGCATATAACGAATATCTATACAAAATGTCGGTTCTAAGTTAACTTTCAAAGATTCAGAAGCTGACGAAGACGAATAATATGAATAAATTGATCAAAGGAATACCTATCTACCAGAAGCATAATTTATAATAAAAAAATTAATTGATTATAATACCAAAATATAACCACCTCAAAATGGTAGTATCCGTCCAACTTGAAAACAATTTCCTTACTCCAACGAGGTGGATGGAGACAGAAGCCAATCCATCACCACCCGGGCAGTTTTAACGACTCTGGTCGTCTTTTCTGCCCGAACTTAATAATATTGTAAAAGAATCAGAGGTTTCTATTCCCATGCAGTCCCCCAAGAGACGTTTATTAAATTATCTCTATTGGATAATAGCAAGACTAGCAAGGCAAGTAAAATGTGTAATACGCAGCTCGGCGATACTGACTTTTTCAATATGTCATCTATCGCTCTTAAGAAGGCAATGATTAAAGACGGTGTTGACATATCATTGTAATTTCAATAGAATTCATAAATATATTTAACTAGCATGTATGTATCTATAGTATACAACGTTTATTTATATTAAATTTATTTACCTATTATGACTCCTCCTTCCCACCTCCCTTTGATATGTTTATTTTTCTAAAAAAATGATGTTTTTAAGTGGAAACATGTAATAAGCTTTGTTTTGAAATGTATTGCTTTAGTATGTAATGTATTGAATGAGCTGTATGTTTCCTAAATAATCATAAAATAAAAAATAAAAGATCTTCGATTCGATGGATTACTCCCTTTGCTGGCTAAACTTCTTCAACTCGGATTCTAAGAAACTTCCTGTAAATCCCTCCCCGGCTATCTAGCGGCTTGTTATCAAAGGCTTATCATAAGATATCAGTCGGGGCTCAAAACGCTCTCATCTCTTCAAGAGATTAAGACAGGTGTACCTTAGGGATCCATACTCGTACCTATCAAGTTTGCGTTGTATACCTCAAGAATACGGACAATTTTATGCACTACTTATGACATTTATATGTAGACAATACCTTTTGATGCATGTCATATCCTTGTATTGCCTTCTATCCTTGTATTCCTGTGTTATTGTATGCCTTTCCTATTCTTGTATTCCTATGAATGTCATAAATCTCGATGAGACTAGCTGTGCTATTATTCGCTTAGTCAATAAACATGGCTTAATGAATCCTAATAAGTCTTATTTTCTAAGCGTTGGCACATCACTTAGAATAACGGTGAATTCATCAAAGATACAAAGTGGCAGAATCCCTTCTGATCTTACATTGCGCTTCGAAGAACATGTCAGCAGAAGGATTGGCTGGGGCTCATTGTCTGAAGGCTTTCTATAGTATACGGGAATACATCAGCGTCAAAGTCAAAAATCTTCTATTGGGCGCTTTGATTTTATCAATCATTGACTAAGGCGAAAGTGTGTATGGCTCGTGTATATATTAGAAAACTGAGCGAAGAATCTAGATCATACGAAATGCTTGTGGGCGTTTTGCTTTTACGTTCCATCTCGTCATCACATGTCACACTTCCTTGCCAAGACATCCAAGCTGAATACGTGGCAACGAAGGCAATTTCATCTAGCTAGATAAGTTATAAAAGTAGTACATTTTCAAGAATCAATCTATTTGTACGCATAAGGCTAGGCGTATGCTGAGAGGCAGGCGGCGCAATGTAGCGCAGCGCAGGGCACAGATTTTGTAATATATGAACAAATAAAGATCTGACTCAGGCACGTGAGACGCAGACATGTGTCTGTCCTGCTCTGCGGCTAGTTGTGGTGCTTTCGCAGATTTCTGTGCAACGCGAGCGCGTTGAGACACGTTTTTTTTATTGTTTCACGGAAGCAATAACGGAAAATATAATCGAATTAGTGCGTAGTGAACCTTGTTTGTTTGATACAACCATGCAAACTATTCTTAAAAGACATTAAAAGATTTTCTTCCGTCCCGATTCCGTGTACATTTTTTTCCGTCCCAATTGGTTGTAGATAGTTGCATGCTTCCTTGTGAATTTCTTGACGTATTATGTCGTGAACATAATCAAATTGAGTTATGTCTAATCGAACTCCCGAGACAGTAAAAATTCTCCACGAGTGGAGCGTTAATCACTTTGCCAAATAGTCTTTTTACGCTTTGACAAACTGTAAAGTAACAACAACTCATTTATTTCACAGTCAGACTCTGACTGAACTAATTCATCTGTCCGTTCTTAGCACCGGCTAGGACGCGAATGCATGCATCTGTGCCATTTAGCTACGTCGCAGCATATGCTCGTCATCTATGCCTGCGTCGATTGCCATGCTCTGCCCATTCTGTGCTATGCTGTGCTGCGTCGCCTGCGTCTGGTCATACGCCTAGCCTAAATGACCTGGTCTCGTAGTCGTCATGCATATTCCACGCGAGCTATCCGTAATCTAAATACCAGGCCACTGTTTCTAGAGATAACTTCTCGTACTGTTCGGCGATTGTATGAAATCAGCTGGGAGCGGAATTGTGCTCTACTTCCTTACATTTATTTAAGACGCAATACAAAGAAATCCTTATGCGCAACGTCCGTATTTTATTTGCATTTAATATTTTTATGTTTTTTTGAAAGGTTATTTTTTAATATTCTATTGTTGGGGATATTCGATATACATCTATAAGTTATCGAGTTATTCGTTGTCGATATCCAAAACATTCCCATTAGAGGCGGCTCGATATCTAGGCACGTGTGTCACGTATCGGCGTACAGCAACCTGTTGGATTCCATCACCCCTGTTGTGTGATTTATATCTAACACAGATTTATCGATAGGCGCCAATGTATTCAGTGTGTTTCTATGCTATTAGTCGTTGCTAGGAGGCGGTTGGAATGTATAAAATTAATTTACATTGTGGTAAGACTGCGATGGTATGCATAGATTGGGGGGTTTGTACGTTGGTAAAGGATATTTGAGATCTTTTCAATTCGTGATTATCCGTGAACGAGTTCGCAAGCAAAAACACAGATACAATAAATGATAAGTTTATGAAAGAAAGTATCTATATAAACTTTCATATGTGTTATATATGCACAAGTTTATCCATAATTGAGAATTGAAAATCACACAAACAAGCAATCAAACAAAAGTGAAAGCGAATACGGCCAATTATGTGCCTTGGAAAATGATCATAATAGCTGGTAACGATATTGCTGGTCCAAAATTAACAAATTAAACATACTTCTGTATTTGTATACATTACGACAGTTGCATTATTTAAATTATCATATATGTACATTTTACTTCGGCCCACCCTGCGGGTGGCCGGTCTTACAATCGTGCGAACAATGTAACGGCATTAAATTGTACAAAAAGACTTTTCTAGGCGTCCCCCATGAAGACAGACAGACATATTTTTTTATAGTTTAGATGGACTCTGCGACATGAAATTAAAACGTCCAAAGATAATGTTTACGTTTCACATGTTTTAGGATCCATCGAAACGAAAAAGAAATTAATGCATGACTGTCTGTCTGGATTTGCGGATACACGACAACTCAAATAAATTACATCTGCTTGAAAAAAATTTTTCGCCAATCGACAATTATGGCCAATGCGCAGAGCCAAGTTAATTCTGAGGACCGTACGACTTAATTATTTTATTAATATTTTTTATTTAATTAATTAAATGACGAGCGTCAGTACCCTCTATCGGCCCGTGAAGGAACCACTTGGCCTTGGTACGTTGGTATATCAAGAATTCGACTCGGCCGCTACATGGCGTCAAAAAGTCATTTAACATTTTGACAGCTTAAAACGGAATAAACGGTGGAAAATAGAAAAAATAAAAGTTGTTGGCCATGATGAGACGCATAAAATGAGGTACATATTGCCTGGGGTCAAACCATCTGTTGAGACAAAAATGACGAGAAGTCATAAGTCATACATACAAGAACATACTCATTTGGGGCGAAGTTTGACAAACCCATTGTTTTCTCTCCTGCCACGTTTTATTCTTCAAATGTTGATTGTATAGTAAAAAATTGAAATAGTTTTTTTTTTTTAATCTAAGCTCGTGTTACATAAATTCAGTCTCAGTCTGTGGCCGTGGTTAGCGCAAACCGCGTCGCATTACGTCAAGATAGACGACGAATTACAGGCGGTCACGTACCGGTTGTATTGCGGATTTGCGTACTCGGGTAGCCTTATAATTCGGACGGATTTGGGCCAGATTGAAGCGTGGCTAGGCCGCCTGTCCGCACGTAGAACGCAGCCCACCCGGCCCACACCTCCACAGCCCCCCTGGCAACATCTGTTGTACTGCGGCCTAACCTCTTACGTGTACAAATCCACATATACAGCGGACCTGTCACGGACACGCGCCTGTCCGGCCTTCCTCCCACACAATCGGACGGACACTTCCTTAAACTGCCTCCGTTATTAATACTGATTAATTGTACAAAAGAAGTACCTACTCGAGCTGATTAACTTGTCGAGCTGTGACCCACATCCGGTTGAAATCACTCGAGACGGATGTTTCGCTCTTAGATCTTTTCTTCTACGTCTCCCAACGAAGATTTCCTTATCCTTGTCTGCTGCGTATATCTTGATCGCTCGTTGGCGTGTCGATATTTCTCTCAGAGTATTTTACCTTCTCACCACATTTCGAAAACTTAGAGATTTCTGCAACAACACAGGTTTATTTATTTAGACTACTTGAGATATTCAGTTATTGACATTAAACAATTTCAAACAATGCATATGATATCAAAATCAACTCATGGTCTGACGTACTCGATGGGCTTTTTCGCCTTGTTCTTGTGGCTGCTTCCATTGTGAACATTGGGCCTTTGATTCAATATTATAGCCGTACGTTTGGGTCAGCGGCAACATTAGCCAACTATTCCTACCGGCATTTTTATGGAACTGTTGTTGACAATTTAACATTTGGTGAATTGGACGGTCACTCTTCTCATACCCAAATTATGGGTTAAAATTACTTAACACGACCCGAACTAAATATTAACTTCTGTGATTTCTCTAATAGCAATTTGACTATTTGAAAGGAAGATTTCCTTGAATTTTCCATTGATGTGCTTAGGCATCCAGATATGGCATCATCTTCCACATCTTTACGGCCCTCTTTAAAACATGTGTACCAATCATAAACTTCTTATTCCGTAATAGATTTCCCCCCGAAAGTCGTATGTAACATTTTCATCAATTCACTGGACTTAATTTATTTTTTAACGCAAAATTTAACACATATTTTTGATCGATCGTTTTTAAAAACGAAATCGCAGCGTGTCACGAAAGTGGTGTTATTCAAAAACTGTGTTTCTTTTTTATCAAACCTCGTATATCAGCCGTCGCGGTTTAATGCTCTATATGATTTTATTCTGTTAAATCAGCATGATGCAAGTACAGCGATTTTTCTTACATTGTGTTTCACGACATTTGAACACAAGATTTGGAAGTTATTGGACCCGGGAAGGTTACTGGTGAAGGAATCGTCGTAGACTATATATAATGTTTTGTTGACGGGTTGCGGCGAACCGGCATGACGTGGATTCCACAGTCGTTTATGCAATTCGCTATTTTACACCGAATAATATAATTAGGTTTGAGTTAACAACAAATAAAATTAACTTAGCATCACATGATTTGTAATATACAATACTTACCACACTCTCTCCCCTTCGCTTCAATTATTTAGGTAGTTCGTAGCGACATTCTTCACTGATCAGCAGTTCAACGTTTTTTGAAGTTTCCCAAAATATTTTCCTCAACATTTAAGATAACAATGGATTGCGCCGGTTGGTGTATGCCGGCAATACCGGTGTCCGGATTTTATCGAATGGCTCGCGCAGTGTAAACGGTATTCACTTATTGGTGGAACATCTCGAAAACTGAAACCCGTGCTTTAATTAAATTCCCGCGATCGAACGCGTTGCGAAACAGTGCCGACGGCCCATTATGAGAGGCGCCCTAACTATAAAACTTGTACAAATTTCAGGGTTTTGCGGGCGCTCCGCGGGATTTTCATATTAAAACGAGAAGCAAAGTTACGAAAGAGGCGCGCGCCCGCCCGCCTAATTGCAGCCGATAAATTATACGTTGAGCATTCCGTCAAATGTTCCCCGGGCTTTAATATTGCCCTTCTGCGTTTCCTTTTGTGGCTTGTAAGATCCATTAGGGAAGCCGACAACGTAACGTGCGTCGCGAGCGGCCTCTTCCCCTTCACCGCAGCCCTTATTGGTGTCGTAAATTAAGAAAGTAATTTCAAAATGATAAATGCCAGCAAAAATGACAGAAGAGACAACTGAGATGTCTTCGTTTTTAATAAAAAAATAAAAGCTTGTGTAAGATAATTTATGTTATAGATACCACAGCTCTCCACTACAATTCTATTTTTTTGCAAACGTATAATAATCTACAAGTTGATTCATAAAACGGATTCATTTAATACTTTAAACGGAATGTATGATATATTCTTTTAACGAACGAGAACTCAAACTCAACAAACGTAATTTATCTTATAGGTCATAGGTAACAATTTAAGGTGTGATGGTTTAGGCAGGATCATATAATACGCCCTATCAACAATATACATGATGTTAGCGACTACACTACAAAAGAATAACTGTATATGCAATTAAAGGGGTTTTTTTCTGAAAAAAAAAACATGTTTTTGAAGAAAATTTAAGTTAGTTTGAAGGCTTCATGAAGGACTTAATTGAAAGTCATCTATTTTTTTTATTTAAACACCTTAGCTACCAAGGTTTATTTTTCTCAATAACGATCATTATTTTTCTCGGTAAGGATATTAAATAACAGTCGTCTTTTGATAAAATCGTGAACGATCATTTAATAATGGCGTTCATATTAGAGGCATTGTTGAAATATGTAAAGGAAATACACATTTAGTAATACAAAAATGAACTCGGTTTGTTTGAATTACACACGGTCGCAATCGCTTGATTGCCCCTGGTTACGAACGTAACCGAAAGGTAATATTTTAAATGCTATGAAAGCTCGTTTGTTTTGGATATCGATTGACGAGTTTTGAATTATTTCGTGGGGAATCTGAGGATAGATTATAGCTTATGAAATTCAACATGCGGAGAAGATCAACAGGAATACTGAATCGACATTTAGAACTTGAAAATTAAAAAAAAAAACTTTCTGCATGTCTAGTGCACGGCAGAGATTTTAAAAAACTAGGAGCAAAGTGAAATATAATTTATATCAAAAGAAAGCTTATGTTTTTCTTTATTAGAAAACAATAAAAGTTGCAGTCAACCTCGAGCGCACTTGAGAAAAATGGCGTGAATGTAATATTACGAAATTTCTTCTGGCTATGGCTATATCCTCTGCTGAGTGTCACTGTTCCCCACAAGCAATCAAATTGGGGATCGTTTGTCAACGTCGCGTCGTCCGGTCACCGCTTTGCGTCGCGCCTTTCGAAATAAAACATACCAGCTAGCCGATGCCTTGGTTCATTCCGCGTTAGAAATTTTACATTTTCTGCACTTTTAAAAGGCCGCCCTTTAAAATAAAAAAAATATAGATGGGTTGCATTTTTTTGGATAAAACTATTCACATCTAGACACAGTTTTCTCGCTTGTCAATATCAGATCACAGTCACCTCTCAAACTTTTAAACATCTGGTGTCACACACGTGCTCCCTAAGACACAGAATACAGACTATATATTACCATTACAACTTTACAGTTGTGTAGGAATGACATAGTATTATAATTTTCTAATCATAAATTAAGTAGTTAGTCAATTTAACAGTGATTAGCCCTAAATTATTTCCATTAACAAAAAAAGACTATAATATAACAAATAACAATCAAAATTGAGTATATTAAATTACAGTCAGTTTCTCTTGTGTAATAATTCTGCCCAAATTAATTTGTTAATAACTAAAAAACGCAAAGTTTTTTCAGAAAAGAAAAACACTTTTCTGTTTAATTTCTAATACAGAGTGCCACGAAAGGGTCATAGTGCTGTCGCAAACACTCTATATAATAATATAAAAACATCCAACAGAGTATTTCAACATATTTGTATGTAATTTTCTGTTTATTGCTACTACCGGTGGGTAAATCCCTCGTTTAGGGCGCAATCGCGGCGTCTGCGAGCGGAAGCGTCAACAATCGTACCTAAAGCGTGAATTATAAGGCGGCGTATCCGGGCGCTCCCCTCGCCGCGGCACAGAAACAATGGTTTATTGCAGGTGAACCTGCTCCTTCTTCTTCCAGCGAAGCGCTTTGATCGATGGCGACAGCACCCCATTTCCCGCCTCCCAGTTCCTACACGCCACTCGCCGCTTACCGCAAGCCCTTCGCACTCGCGAACAGTGTAATGGAATTTGCGGAAATCATTTTTCGAACAGCAAAAAGTGGTACACGCTCACGGATTTACAAAACGGAATGTACGATACATTTGTAAAATGTATCCTTCCTGCAATTTATCGGTATTAAGAGGTAGCATAATTAATACATGCTACTTTTGAAAACAAGAAATAGACCCAACTAACTGAACATTTTGCACATCAGTCACATTATTTATTGGACAGATTATGATGTGTCACCTGCTACGGGCGAACCCGTCCACCTCCGAGCGATTTAACGATATTTATCGATTTATCAGCCCGAGATAAATCGATAAATTTAGGACGTAGGACGTAGACAAATCTACATACCAAGCTCCACCTAGGTCCGTAACAGTACAATTCCTTACCGCGAGGCACTAGGAATTGTCAAACCCAGTGGGGTATGCTCGCGCCCTCGCTCCCAGATTTGGTTGGATTCCTCCGACCTCCTGTCTTGTCGCGGGTTCGAAGTCGCTTGCGCGATCCCCTACCTCTAGTAAGCGGCAATTCCTCACTGGAATTATCGCGGATACGGGGCGTCCTTTGCTCGGCACTACCACCTGAGATCGGGTGGCCCACGTATCGTTTCTAAGTGTAGATAGCTTGAGGTACCTACTTACCCCCACTTTCTTAACAGTTTCCGTCCCAAGATCCACCGCACAGCGGGGTCACCAGGTTGGTCCCTCTTCGAGGGGGCTCCCGGATAGGATCTGCACCGTGAGCTCAGCCGGCCAAGTTGACATAACGGCCATCATAGCCCAAGCTACACGGAACCGCTGAGAACCTAAATTATGGTACTACTAACCCTACAAGTCCATACTAGCTGGCTGGTTGTACACAGTTGACAAACGTATCGAAGCACTAAAAATATACGAAACTTATATCTGGCCTATGTTGGAATATGGATTCCAAATCTGGAATCCAAATACGGATTCCAAATCTGACTTTCTAAAAAAATATCGTACTTATTGTTTTGCCCTTTTTTCGCAGGATTTGATGATCGCTTTTTAATCAGCCTATCCCCTGACATTCCTTTGCACGCTTCGAGAAGCTGATCAGAGCTATCCAATAACAGTGACAATTTACCCATCCTGCATCACTGCTGCAGCGATTGCGGTAACTCGAACCACGCGTTACTGACTTTTCCTCCGTTTCCCCCATTTGGTATTCTTCTCTGATTGTTATCTCGGAATATTCGATCGACTATGACTACACTGCATTATTCATGATAGGAAAATGAGTCAGCGGAAAACTCGGCTTTCACGGAGTAATATGATTTACGTCAAATGAGTCGCCTTTTGATGAAATCGTGCACGATCATTTAATAATGGCGGTCATAGAAGTATTGTTGAAATTTATATAGGAAATAAAAATATAGTAATGCAAAAATTAGATCTGTTTGAATTACATATGGTCGTGATCATTTGATTGCCCCTGGTTACCAACGTAACCGAAAGTTAACATTTTACATGCTTCAAAAGCTTCATTTGTTTTGGCTTTATTGTCGAGTTTTGAATTATTTGTGGTAAATCTGGTGTTAGATTATAGCTTATAAAAACTCAACATGCGGAGAGGATCAACAGAAATACTAAATGAAAATTTAGAACCTGTGAAAATGAAAAGAAAAGTCTGTCTTAATGTTTTGGGTTTTAATCTTTCAATAGGTACGGCCGAGCTTTTAAAAATCTATGAGCGAAGTGAAATATCATTCATATTAAAAGTAAGCTTATGTTTTCCTTTATTAGAAAATAATAATAGATGCAGTCGACCTCGAGCGTACTTGAGAAAAATGACATAGATGTCATATGACGCAATTTCTTCTGGCTATATCGTCTGCTGATTGTCACTGTCCCCACAAGCAATAAGATTGCCGATGCATCGGTTCATTTCGCGTTAGAAGTTTTATATTTTCTGCTCTTTAAAAAGGCCGCCCGAGCTGCACAGAACGCGGCCCGTTATAAAGACTTGGTGGCTCTCTGTTCCAAAACGTTGACTTACTCTCTCCGCTGAATTCCAACCCGTTCGGAGGGGTTCCGAACCTTTGGTTGCCAACCACAAAATATTTAGTATGTACTTAAAACTAAAATATCCGTCGCGGACCACGTAGATAACAATACTGTTTTCTATCAAGATACTAGTCGACCACTATCCGATCCCATTTCCAAAACGCCTTCAGGATCGACACGGTAATAAGTGTGGGCGAGCAAGTACTTGCATTGAACTCAGACCTCTCCTCTTCCGACTTTCACATTCCGAAGACGTTTTCGGCAATCCCTTTTGGCCGAAAAGAGAAATCTAGCTACAGTGGGGTTACACAAAAACCTTGCATTTGGCGCCCACAGTGTGGCAGACTATGTGATCTTGGCTATATCATTCCAAATCCACAGCACTAGAGGAAAGAGCTGCAGATTTCGGCGCATGTCACGCCTGTCACGTTATCCGAATCGGCGTCACACACAGCCTGCCGGTGAGAGAAGGGTCCCCCCAGGGCGAGTGAGCAGCGCCCGCGCGCGGGGTGTCAATGTCGACGCGCTAAACGAAATGCATTCGCAGATTTTCCGCCCGGCCGACCGCGTCATTCAGGGCGGGCGGATGGGCGATTTTATACCACCCTCTCTCCCTTCCTCTCTGCTGGGGCGGTGAAACGCCGTGACGTCACATTAGTTCCGCCCAAGGTGCTTTATTGGCAGCCTTTACGCGGGTAACACTTCTAGCGCCCTTGTTCAAATTTAAGCGATTGCGGCAACACTGCGCGGGTGGAATGCTACTTAGAAACGTTGTGTTGCGTCAATTTACGAGGCGATGGTATCTAATTTACGAGGCTCAGGCTACTAGCATGGCCGGGCACACTCTTGGCTGTTGCTGCCAAATCTGATGCGAGAGGAGAAGAAAAATTACCTTCAAATCGGCCGGCCTCTTTAATTTCATGAGCAACTACAACAATCCTTTTGTCGAAGTTGGCTTTATCATTAATTATATTATTGTTAAGGATGGATACCAACGTCACATCGCATAATAAAAAAAAAAGTTTCAAATATAAATATTGCACAAATACATAGAATTTCGATTTCCCGGCACTCTTTTATCCATCACCTTCTATTAAGGTGCTGCTATCGGCTACATTAAGCGGAATGATTTGTGAAGCGATACTCCTGCGGAGAACAATACACCAAACGACTAGTATTGCTTGCGCGGAGATATCATTCTTACGCCAAACGAAACTCCAGTGGAGCGCAATAGACCAAACGCCTATTATTGCTTGCGCGATGATACCATTCTTTTGAAATCGCGTGTGACAAATAATATCTTTTTTGGTTTTTTGAAAGATTATAATTAAACAATTAAAAGAATGAAAAATATGGCTGTATCATATTTTAATGATTTACTTGGCACGTCTTACTAATATAGTTTCAATTTGTTTTCCCCTATAGATTTCAATAAAAATGCAAAATACAAAAAGGCGATGACTTCAGCTTTTATATATTTTTATTCAGAAATATTGAAATTTCGTATCATAGTACTAAAGATTATGAAAGTCGCTACAAGACTCATATTTGTATTATTGTTGAATGCGGGAATCACTTAAATTTGCCTGCAAAATGTCAGTTTTTCACTGTTTGAGAAAGGTAGTCACCTTAACCGTCAGTCTTCATTGTATTCACAATAGCTTCGACGCGTTGTACTCGGCACGGGCGCGGCGGTGCAAACAGCGCGGGGCGGGGCGGGAAATTTCATAAGGATTTTTTGTTTATCAGTTCTTTTATGTAATTACATTTTTATTATCCCCTGAAAGAACCAATTATGTATGTACCTACGTGTACTGCACTTTTGTAATCACTGCCATTACAATTATAATAATTAGGTAAATATTTATGTATATTTTTGTGGTACTCTGTAATCTCCTGTTGTCTTTTATCTGTTTATGTCCCGACCCCTAATCGATAATTATTATGGTCTATTGTAGTTAGATAATATCTAAAGTTTCATATTGCTAAATTTTAATTTAACAACCGTCTATATCTTATGAGAAAAATGTAAAGAAATGTCGATGAAAACGAGCCAAAATTACT
>JAOPUG010000333.1:22504775-22515131 GCA_027564375.1 Micropterix facetella | reverse complement strand
TAGAACTATTATAATCGCAGTAAAAAATATCCAAAATTGTTAAATGTTTAGGTCAAAAGGTGATTTTAAAAGTTTGAGAAGAGTATAGAAAGGTATATACCTTTCAAGAATTTTATATTCTTAGATATAATATATTATTTTTGCAAAAGTATTTATACTTTAGCCAAATTTTGACTTCCCAATTTTAACCGTTTTAAACTACTATTATTGACCAAGAAGTCACTCCTTATCAGTTTACTCTTTTTTTTTTTAGAATTTAGAATACAATTATTCTGGTTAAAAAAAGGTTACAGGAAAAATTTAGATAAAAAAAATGCCCCCTTAAGATATTTTTTATATGTAATATCAAAATAATTACCTCGGTATTACCAACTATTGAAAAAACATTATTTATATTTTTAAGTTTAACTAAAGTTTAATTATTATTTATTAATTACAATAACTGTTTTATTGCGTATACCATTTTCATAATATTTGTCGAATTGGTAGAGATTGAGCACATCCTATGGCAAAACAGTTTATCTGCATGCCTAACTAGGTCTAAGACCCGTATATAGGGATGTTGCTTTTGGGTTCTGGTATCGACGAGCTGACTCTTATGACATTATGTTCTTACATTATTATTATATGATACACAAGAAAATAAATACAATATTAGTTAGTAATACATAGTAAGAGCTATAATTTAATTAGTAAAAATAGATTTAAAAAAAATAATAATATTATTACTAAAAACATGCATAAAAATAATGTATTTGTTTATTGCAGATAGAATGAAGGCGCTTTTAGATATAGCGGATAAATATCCCATAATGGAAAAGCCTGTCAAGTTTTGGTTTTCTCATCGATTGTGGTTAAGTAAGTAGTTTATCAATTTTCATCATTACTTTTGATAATTACTATATCTTTAGTCAAACAATTTCTATTCAGACCAAACATTAAACAAGCCAAAATGTCTGATTCTGAAATAATGTATTCATCGGCAATTAATGCAACAAAAAACGAATAAGTCTAACGCTTCGTGTGTGAACGCAAACATATTTTATCGGTATTCAGCGAGTATGATGCGCTTAAGCGATACTCGAGGTGTATTCATAACATTGTTATAACGCGATTTTAGACGTGCCAATAATTATTAATTAAACCATGTATGCGCTTGATGAAACCGATCGATAAATCGCTACGAATCTAGTGCAATTGCAATAACTGAAGCAAAGCCGATCGTGTAATTAATTGTGTCAGTGATTTTGTGGTCCGGGAAATTTAAATTTCATCATATTCATTGCAGGCAGCATTCGCAAGTGGCCGAATATAATTGTTTCTAAAAACAATATGATTGGAATTTCGATATTTTTTTATATTGTGATCCGCTTGATACTTATTTTAACAAATTTACGATATTTTTAAATATATTCAAAATGGTCATGCGATGACGAATTTCTAATATGAGATTTCTTCAAATGGACGTTGATAGCACTGATTTAGATTACCTTCAGTTCTTCAGTTCATTCTGTGTTTTATTGTTAATTCGCCTTCATGGGAGCTCACATATTTCCGAAAATTATTCAAATGATGAGTGCCAACATTGTGAAAGTTCTCTAACTCACGGTTTATAATGATCCAGTCTTAACTTACGATTACCCTTCATAGAAATGAACTCTCATAAAAGCGAATGAAAATGCACAAGATGTCTTTGAACGCAAAATACTCCGCAGGAACTTCATCGCCATGTCACAGGATAGCGTGTGGAGAAGACGAACAAACGAAGAACTGTACAACCTATGTTTACACGTGTATTTTGTGAGATTTTGTGAAAGTTGGAATGCTTATCTGATTAGGGCATGCAGAAAGGATAATAACAGGAAAAGTAGCGATATACCTACAACGGCAACTTTTGGCCCACCCTGATTTATCCAATTATCGATTGGTAATCCCTGATTTATCCAAAATGGCTTAAAATCTATTGCAACAAGTTCTCTAGTCACCACGATTCCAAAAATACCCATATATGCTAATAATGCTCTACCTATTGGTGAAATCCTTCTCCAAGCCAAGTAAACCAGGATGAACCTGCAGCAGCACATGCGGGACTCGGATCGAATTTTCTTCCACCTGGTGGTGCTTAGGGTCTCCCAGGGAGGCTTTATATCAAATTTGGTTTAACATCGAGCAACAGGAGTCTTCGGAAATACCAACAAACATAAAGGAAACAGCTGTTGCAATGCATTATTTGTGTAAAACCGAATGGCATCGTAATATCGGACGATCACATCTGCAATGGCTTGATTCTGTGGTTCAAAAACTTGCAGTGAAAAACTGGGAACACAAAGCGCATGATAAAATGGAATGGAAGAAAATCATTGACGAATCCATGACCAACAATGAGTTGTAGCGCTAGAGATGACGATGAGTATGATGATTGATATCAATAATAGACCTGTCATGGGTCTATTATCTAATAGCAAAGAATGGTCGTGATATCGCTTTCGAAATATCGTCACACTGAAGATCTAGACTTATGAAGATAATATCTACATCTATTATGGCACCAAAATACATGTCGTCATCATATTGTCCTCCAGTCAACTATTCATTATCTAATTCAGACTGATTGACATGCACTTTGCTGAAGATAATCTAAACTTTGAAAAAGATAATATTAAGTGTGTATTAGAATAAAACGACAGAACAGTAAGATTATCTTGAAATAATATAGAAGACAGAAAACTACTGCACTCCAAAAGGTTAACAAACATTGCTAGAAAACACGTCCAGAAATATCAAATTTGATGATAACCCCCAATCTATAATATGCGGAGGCAAATGATAGCCTCAATATTGTATTAGGCAATCTAACTGAATGTAATTTGTTATGACTAATGATAATTCACATCTAGCCTTAAACATAAGTCATTCAATTTAAATACCTAAATTCGAATGTCACCGCAACATTATAATATTGTGACATAATTAACGCCTACGTTACAGACACCATTCTGGGATTCATTAATTTTTTGTTTCAAATATAACAATAATAATTATCGTTAGATTTTATGCCCTTTCTTCACGCTTATTTAAACCAATGATAATTGGAATCTGATAGTGCGTATCATAAATAGGATTTTACAGTTTGAACGGTATCATTTCGTAGTCATTTCAAAACAGTTCTATTTCTAAATTTTAGTGATTGCGAGACCAGACGATTTGAAGATTATCTTCAACTCACCGCATACTTTAAAGAAGGCTCATATGTACCAGAAAATGAAACCGGCTGTCGGAGAAGGACTATTCACTTCTGACGGTACCAATGAATTACCGGTGATTACAGAAACGGTTTTATTAAAATCACAATTTAATTTTTGCAGTTGATATTTGGAAACGGCACAGAAGGACCATCAACCCGACGTTTAACCAGAAAATTTTAGATACTTTTGTGCCAATTTTTGCGAAACAAAGTCAAATTCTCGTCGACAGGCTGCGAAGAAGGGTGGGACAAGGGACATTCGATGTTATCTTCACTATGTCTAGATGTACTCTAGATATGGTTTGCGGTAAGGTCACACTACTATGATTAGTTGATAAATTCAAGTGCATGTATTAAAATGTAACTAATTGCAGATACTATAATGGGTATATCTTTCGGTGCGCAAAGTGAAAGAGGTCATAACCCATGCATTGTCGCAGCTGCAAAGTAATATATTTTTTTCTTTAAAAAAAAAAAAAGATTTTATCGTAATAGCTATGATATTATTTCAGAATGATGGAACTGATAAATAAGAGAAATTACGCTATGTTGTATCAGTCGGATTTAATTTACAAATTGGTTGGTTTAGAAGCGGAAATGAAAAAGCATAAAGCCGTCGCCCAATCATTTTCTGAACAGGTTAAAATTTTACGATGAATCTTTTAAACAATCAAACGATGAAATAATAATAATAATATTTTTAGGTTGTCAATGAAAAGCTTAAAATTTTTAATAACAAGAAAGCGAGAGGAATTTTAGATGATGAAGAAGGTAAATTAAATAAAAAGTGGATTAATCCTAAAAAATATATATATTAACTATATGTATATTACAGACACCCCAGCAAATCGTAAACGATTCCTAGATCTTATAATCGATTTGACCCAACAAGATGGCGACACCAAATGGACTTCTGAAGAATTAAGAGAGGAAGTCGATACTCTTTTAGTAACTGTAAGTGACTGTAATACAACAACTAAAACACTACGTAAATGAAAATATTTTTCAGGGTACTGATACAACTGCCACTGCCAATTCGTTTGTTTTGATGATGCTTGGAATGTATCCAGACATACAAGACCGAGTAGTTGCTGAGTAAGTTTAATGATATTCTATTGGTCGTCATTATATCGATTATTTACTTTGCACATTATAATATGAAATGAAAGTGTTCTTTGAAAAATTAAACTGGCGCACTCAACATTAATGCTAGGCTCTAGAATAATAAATATGTATTGGGCGCTCTTTCAGTCATTTCCTCTTAAAAACAAGTTAATTGGTGTTGAAAATTTCATTATTTGCATATATTCCATTAAAAATGTATGTAGGCAATTTGTCAATAAAGTAAAATAAATATACAATGAATTGAATTATTTATTTCATATGGATGTCCCTAGAATCAGAGATTTCATAGGGGACACAATTCGGCCAATGGAAATGGAGGATCTAGGAAAATTGGAATATCTGGATAGAGTAATCAAGGAAACCCTGAGAATTTTCCCCAATGGACCAGTCATCGCTCGTGAAACCACTGCAGACGTTAAATTAGGCAAGTCATATTTTTATATTCAAATACAAGTTCTATTTGGAATCATTATAAGGTGTGTTTGTTTTTGACAAAATTACAGATTCAATAACCTTACCAGCCGGAGTAACTATATTGATTTGTGTACGCCGCCTCCATTTAGACCCTAAAATTTGGGGCGATGACTTCTACGTCTTCGATCCTGACCGCTTTTTACCAGAGAGATCGATCGGGAGACATCCTTACGCCTATATCCCCTTCAGCGGAGGCCCAAGGAACTGTATAGGTAATAAACGATTATGCATGACTTTACTAACTATAATAATTTTGTTAATAAGAAACAACGAGGCAGGTTTAATATTCAAAGCAATGTAATGCATGGATATTTTCAAGGCGTTATTTCAGTAACTACAAATATATCCGATAGTGCGCGGAAAACGATGTACATTATTTAGATCTTTACATGTTGTTAAACGCGAACCTGTACAATATTTATTAGGCGAGTGACTGGTAGACGAGTCCTCGGACTCTACCAGAACAAAATATTTTGTATGTGCATTGTTACTAAAAAAAAAATATTTGAAAAACTATTCAAGATTAGTCAAAATCATATTAAATCAAATAACATTAAAATAATTTGATTCATCACATAATAACGTAATCATCCTTTGATCGACTCCAGTAATATTAGTAGGAATTTACATTTTAATACCTCGGATTCGGGAAACATATATGTTCTTGATAGATATGTATATAGATTATGTTTACTGTCAAATAAACACCGGGAATTGCTTATGTAAAATGTCCACGTAAAAGTTATGCAAAAGAAATTCAGAAAGCAATGTTTTCATTGCAAATTCAAATTATCGTGTTGATTTTTGGCGCAATCTGTCAACTAGTTTTGTCTACAACTGTTGCTTAGGTCTTCTTTCTACATACTTTAATCAAAAAGGTCACCGCAAACAGGGGAACGTGACAATTCGGAGCATAAATTCCTGAAACGCATCATGATGGGTGGAAAAAGATTTAAGTTTAAAATGCAAGCCGACAGCTAGCTGAATTCGAAAAACCATGTTAAAGATGCCCGAAATATTATTGAGGCGTTGTCCACTCCAATCCTTTTACCGAACAAAATTTTTTGGATATTGTGAGGCGACTGCGAGAAAACATTCGCTTGCAGATTAAAAAAGGGCAGTATTGTAGGAAAACAATTTTATTCTCGAATATTGCACCTTGATATTGTCATACCTCAATTTCAAACACCCAATTAATGTCTTCGACCAAATCCCGTATTCCAGAGACGTGTCATTTTCCCGTTTCTCTAACTTAAAAATTTAAGACTTTTTGAATTCATTGAAGCTATATAAAACGTAATTTGCAGAGGGAGATCAATGCCATATCACAAAATGTCTATAAGAAATCGGCTAGATTATTAGTTATAGTGGGTCTACACTAACGGTCAACGTCAATGCCCATTATCGCGATAAAACCCGACGTTAATTTTTTCTCAAATTAACGCGAATAACTGAGTGGACACACTTTAACGGTTGCCCATTATCGCCATAAAATAAGGCGATAAATCTTCCACAAATCGAGATTGACGCAGAAGCTGCTACACTGTATTGTATGAGTGTAATTATTTATTATATTAATATGTTAATTATTACTGGTCAAAGATATAACCAACACATAGAAAAAGAAAATGGTGGATGATAAATATGCACAGGATCGTACACTGTAAGTCTTAATTTCCGCAGTTATCGTCGATCAATAGTTGCTCCGGACAGGAAACAAAACTTGTGATCCCGTCGGGGCTCACGATGTACAATGACAAACGTAGGTGTGGCCACTACAAGCATAAATTATCGCGATGCACAATGACAAACGTAGGTGTGACCACTACAAGCATACATTTCTTTGATCTGCCAAAAAATACTGCCATCCAAGCTATCACCTAATGCCAAATGGCATTTAAAATGTCGTTGAAAATTTATCGCGTTAAATAGTGGCTCTACATGTATTTAACTCCGTTAACGTGATAATCGACGGCGTTTGCCGTTAGTGTAGCCCCAGTATTAGCGAAAGTGTATCGCCTCAAATTGGCTCTACTATAAAGGTAACAAGATCAAGTTGGACGATTAGGTTGATATTTTGTATTTTATTGCATAATTCACGGTATTCATTTGACAGAGCTTAAAATAAATTAAAATAAATATATTAAATATTTTAAAACAATTTAAAATGATATCACTAAAATGCTTTGACATTCATATTACATCTTAAAATACCATGATATAATATATAAGATAATTATATATAATATAATATAATTAGATAATTCCAGTCGAAGACGTCTTCTTTAAGACGCTATCAAATTAAGCTACTCTATATAGCATAAAATCATGGGATTATGATACGCCATTAAGTACCTATAGGCCTTTAAATTTTTATGCTAGTTTTCATGAGAGTTGCTGCACCCAACTCCTAAAAGTACTAACTCTTCCAACAGTTTTCATGAGCAATAATGGCCGTATGAGCGCAATAATAGCAGCAAATCAGCACTCAAAATAACAGCATGAATAAAATTTACCATTATTATTACACCAAGTAAGACTTCGAGAGACGTTAATCATGAATGGCTTTCTGTTAGGTGTTATTACCTATCGTCGTTTCGCCATCTTCTGCGATATCCATAACTGAACGTCCGATTTTACAACTTTGTCTACTGCAGCTAGGAACAGAGACGTGAGAATTTCTGAAATTATTCTGCTAGATTTCGGAGCCACGATGTTCGTTTTCTTTCCGGATCTATTTTTCCATCTTCCTTGAAAAGATTCTTCTGAATATCGCTTGACAAACGAATGATATCCATATTTGCCGATTTCAACATCTTCAATATATTTTTAAAAAAAACATAGATTTTTTTCTATGAATCTTGATTTATATTAAATATGATTATTTTAAAATCCAGGATTCAGATACGCGATAATGGCAATGAAATTGCTCCTGTCAACGGTCCTCATGAATTATGTCATCAAATGCGACTTCAAAATTGAGGATATCAAAGTAAAAACTGATATCACAATCAAACCAGTTCAAGGTTACAAGATTTCTATCGAAGAGCGCAAGTGGTAAAGGCACGTCGGATTTTATTATTGTTTTTTTAATATTGTGATATTTCATTAAGATTAACATATTATGTAACCTACGACTACTGTTATGTGAAGAAATGTTTAATAAATTTTATTACGGTTTAATAAAAATAAATTAAAAAGGTTGTTTCTTTTTTCGATCTCTTAATCGAACCTATACCTTCGAATGTTTCGAATTTACTGTTATTTGTTCATTCTCGGTAGTACCATATTATTCTTACCTCCCTTTTGAATAAATTAATATCCTCAACCATGAACTCATTATAGTTAACTATACTTCAAGCCTTTTTACAACGGGCTGATTATTTTTTTATGCAAAAAATGTAGGCAAAGTTAGATAAATAAGTTGTAATATGTAGATAAGTTATTCACTTTTATAAAAGAGGATTACCTGAAAAAAAAATCAAAGAATATTAAAAAAAACGGGAAAGGTAGGAGGCACGTAGGTAAACAAAAATTATTGTTTCTTTACTATGTCGACGGAAAACCCGATACCACGGTACTGAATTGATCAAGCATAGCTGTCGACGTCAAACCGCAATACTAAAATACTTCCCTAATGATTTTCCAATAAAATGTCCTTATATGCAGGTATGGCAGAAAGGTAATTGGCGCCCGCTATAACACAGGTATCGTCATATACCTAAATGGCCGCCAATTACATACCTGCAATATTCACCGGGGAACTTTCATTTATTATACCTGCGCGAATGCGAAGGGTTTATGCCTTATGGAGAGTTTCCCAAATAGTGGGTCGCGAACCGACACCGGGCCACAAAAATTAATTACCGGGTGGCAACATTGTCTCCTTGTTGTTTAAACTAATCATACTCGTAAATGATCAAGTGGCGTCGCACGTCATTCGGGCGGCGAGAGGGAGGCGATGTTTTCGTCAGCTCAAACAAACACCGCTGACTGACAAATGACCGTCTTGAGTCAGTCCACAGGCCTTGTCTAAGGATCGTGACGTCTACCGCTGGGAAATTACCCCATAGCGGTGTCTCATGTGAACCGGGCTCATTGCCCCGGCGTTCTGGGTGTATCGTCGCATGGCGGAGCGCCCTGTGGCAGGTATCCGATCCCGCGGTTTTTATTTTACTCACCCCGCGCTCAGCCCGCACCGTTCCTCTCCGTCTCTGAACCATGGATGATAATGGTTCCATGTAGCCTGAGATATGATGGCCGTTATATGTCAACTTGGTCGGCTCAGCTCGCAGGGCAGCTCATTACCGAGAGTCTCCTTGAAGAGGGACCAACCCGCTGCGCGGTGGATCCGGGGACGGAAACTCGGGCTGATCTGGACAGCTGGCGCACGGGTCGGGCAAACTGGCCGTGTAGTCGCTGACTAATACCCGGAGGAGTTTAGAAGTGTATGCTTCTTAAGAAAGCGGGGGTAAGTAGGTACACCAAGCTGCTTATCCTTAATAACGATACGTGGGCCACCCGATCTCGGGTGGTAGTTGCCGAGCAAAGGACGCCCCGTACCCGCGATATTCCAGTACGGAATGCCGCTCGCTTTAGGTAGATGACCGCGCAAGCGACCTCGAACCTGAAACCAGACGGGTGGTCTGAGTAATCCAACTAAATCTAGGAGTCAGGGGGTGAGGCTGCCCGCAGGGTAGCAATTCCCTGTGCCTCGCCGTAAGGCGTTGGTTTCTGAAGGACAGTCGTGGACCTTGGTATGTAGATTGTCTAAGCCCTCCAAGTCTCTGTGTTTCGCCTCGGGGTGATATAGCGATAAAGTTTGCTGAAACACTCCGGAGTAGCGACACTAGGTCACGAAAAGGAAGCATAAAAATAACCGGGCCACGGCAAAATAGTTTGGGAAACGCTGCCCTATGGGTTTATGCTCTCTTTCTAACATGCATGTTATGCTTGTATGGTGTAATACCGTCTGTCGCTGTTATAGACACGTCCCTCTTGCTTTAATTTGTTATTTCTCTTTTTTTCTTTTAACCTTATTTTTTAAAGGATTAATTCACAAACATAAATTAAAAGTACATATAAGGTTTTCTTACTCAAACTGATCCGAATTATTTGATATCTTTTTTGTTACGATCAGTTAGTTTCTTCGGCGAAAGCTTAAACACGGTTACTTTTTAGTAGATAAGATGTTAGAGCCAGAAAAAAACGTAACATCGAATATTAAAATACGAGATCCTAAAATATTGCCTAATGTAAGCAACGTTCATCTGGCAATGTAATGTCCACCGATGTTAAGGTTTGTGCTATCGTCCCATGATATTTTGCCATACACGACTCGTGATGTTTTTACCCTACGTGATTATTCATTCAAGTACGAATCCTTTTCAACGGAGGGGAGAACGATTGCACGCGGTGAAATAACAAAGCACATTTTAAATAATAAACTGGGGCAAGGGGAAAACCCAAGGGTTTGTCAAACTTCGGCCCATATGATTGTTTTCTTGTATGTT
>JAOPUG010000333.1:22187841-22198128 GCA_027564375.1 Micropterix facetella | reverse complement strand
TCTTTTTCTTCCACAGTTGCCCGATCTCTTCACTTCAGCTGATCCCGTGTCCCTTTTACGCTTCAAAATCTTGCTTAGTACTCCTTGACTCACTTTGCTTAGTACTCCTTGACTCACTTCACACTCCCTAGCAATGAGAATTGTGTTCACTGAACGTGACAATCTTTTCGCGCTTCCTTGGCGTGATATCCATCATGAAATTTTGACTACACAAATTCACTAATTACTGAATATACAGCTTTGAATGATCAAAAATTTGGAGTAAAATTTCCGAATAGCAACATCTAACAAGTCAGATAATTATAGGTCATGTTTTTAACGCTTTGACACCTGTCAAGTGACATTACAGTGTTGTAATACTTGTAATATGCAAAAAATGTAAAAAATCAGGATGATTCCATTAATTTGCACAATCCTGTAACTGCCAAAACCAGTATGGCATTGAGCATTCTAATATCCTATATAATGAATGGTTGGATATACTAAGTATTTATGCTCCAATCATCAGGAAGCATTCAATATCAACACAGAAAACCGAAGAAAAATGTATAAATTGGCATAAAATTGCCAGCAACCAAGCTGCACGGAATTGCGACAAAAAATAGGAGAATTTTAACTAACTGTTTATAATGACACGCATAAATAGATAGTAACAAAAGTTACTCGTAACCTCTGGTAATGCCTAGGTAAGCATAACCCGTACCTGGAGGTGAATTATTGGCACTGGCCTTTTGGTTTCTACCTATCATGGTTTTAGGAATATGTATGGAAGGTTTTATGAGGAAAGTAGTTCTCACCAAAATCTGAGGTAAAAAAATGCAGAAACCCCGACGTCGAGGCGACCAGATCGCCCAGTCTGTTCTGCAAAGTATGGGAAGATTGACAATTCGGTGTACAATCTAGATCTTCATGGTATTCCTGCTGAATGTGCCGTACACAGGCAAAAGATGTGGCTATTGTCATTTGAAATTCACCCTAAAATATGTTTATGTCTACTTTACAGAAGGCGATCAGTGCTGGTAATACCGCACGTCCGTCGGCAGGATGCGGCACGGTACGAATGCCGGGTGCAGGGTGCCGTCGGCCGTCCTGCCAGCGCTGCTGCTAATGTCTCCGTCACTGGTGACATCACAGACAACAGTAAGCTCCACCACTCTACTATTATAAAATTCATAATTATTTTATAGCCTTTTAAAAGGAAAGTTTTTTTCTCTTATTTTATTTTTAACTTTTTTAGTTTGCTTTAGTATGCTAGTTCAATATATGGAGTCATTTCGTGTGGCCTGATTTACCAATTTGAAATCAGCAGATCATCAACTCATGGTTTCGACAGGCCATACAACATCGGCATCAGGACTCAGGAGTTGGAACCCAGAGTTTCAAGTCTCTGCTTGAGACCCATAATACAAATTTGAAATCAGCAGATCAAGTCTTATGGTTTGGGCAGGGCTTACTTCTGCAGCATCAGGATTTGAGGATCAACGGTTGAAATTATGATCAAGTTGTAATATATGTTTTATTTTTTGAACTTTTTCATATATGTAGCTCAAAAACGACCTGGCAATTGCAAAAATATCCAGCATTATCCAAGCCTGCCAATCTTTTATTTAGTTTTAATGTTTTGTTATAATAAAATCTATATTCTTTTGTGTTTCAGCAACGTGGGGAGCCCCCTGTCCAATGCCAGATCCTAGCTCATATTGTCTGAATGGAGGTACATGCCTCTTTTTCGAGGCAGTAAGAGAAGCAGCTTGCAAGTAAGTATAGTACACATAATACGTAATTATCCATATACTTTGTATATGGATAATTAATTCCACATGCATGGCTTTAATCTATAACTACTTACCTTCTCATGTATGATTTTACAATGACCCCAACTGTCCCATCTAGATGCGCTGGTGGCAACTAGTTTAAAATCTTGCTTGTCCTTAGCTAAACCGGCTGACCCCTCCACTCACTTCAGGCCAAAACACTATTTTAGGCTAGCTCTATAAACTGCTTTCTCTGCTATATGCCAACTATGGAATAATCAAAACTTCTATTCTGTCCAATTCTAAGGATCCGGCAATATTGAAGAATGTAGTAAGTTGCTGTAGTGAGGCCCACAAAAACATCCATAAAAGGTTTCTTGATAGAACCATCCAGAATGGCACTGGTCTAAGGTGTGGCAGTACAGCCATGAGCGTTGTAGACCTGAAGAAGTCACTCTTGCGAGGGGATCGACATCACAGTATGGTTGTAGACCTCAATGTCAGAATGACTGGAGAATAAGTTAGGGACTCGTTGCATATCTCTTCCAATACACTGGAAATAATGTTGCATGACTGGATACCAAGGATACTGACATTTTATTTAAATGCCTTTCAATGCCTATTTAAATGCCTTCCAGACCCGAGTAACTTCGCTCATTGAAGCTATTCAGAGGATAGTTCGTGTCCCCTTTATTGCATTACCCCTCGTTCAGCTAGACATATTTAGCTGGCTGCAAGTCGGCCTTAGATCCGGTTTGGTAATTAGCCTATCAGTGGCTAGAACAAGGGCCTGAGAGTAACCTGCAAATCCCCAATTCAGTTTGTGTGGGATGATTCTGAAGA
This sequence comes from Micropterix facetella, assembly GCA_027564375.1. Classification (NCBI taxonomy): domain Eukaryota; kingdom Metazoa; phylum Arthropoda; class Insecta; order Lepidoptera; family Micropterigidae; genus Micropterix; species Micropterix facetella. Next base: position 22,195,531 of record JAOPUG010000333.1, on the reverse strand, counting down.
CAAAAAAAACCACGCCAAAATATTTCTCAATAATCGAGAAAGATTCAGACTGAATTCTGGAGGTCGAATCGGTCTCTAAGCAGCATAATTTCCCTGAAAGTATCGTATGCACTGACTTCCATCCAGATATAACTCTTTACTCCCTATATTGGAAGATTGCCCTTATTGAAGAATTAACTGTTTCATGGGAATGAAATATCCCAAAAGACCATGAGTACAAACTAAATAAATACTATGATCTTGAAAATGCCATCACCCAGAATGGCTTCACTTCATCCTCACACGGTGAAAGTAGGTTCGTGGATTGCCAGCCAAATTTCTGTTTCACATCTTTAAACATCTTGGTCTATCCCAGAAGTGTACTAATATTATTATGATGGGCCACTGGTTGGTGAATTCCATGGCAAATTAAAGTAATAGATTAACAAGTTAACAAATAAACAACTAAAACACTATAAGAAGCGGGGAATCCGTTTTAGACCTTACTGAGTTGTTTACCGTTAGCCATTTTCTCTAGCATTTACAGTTCCTGAGATCCAGTTGCTAACGGACGACGAACGGACAGACAGACTCATCACAAAGGACTTTCTCCTTAAAATAAAAATCTAAAAACCAAATAAAATAAAGATTCTATTAAAATAATATTTATTCTTTAAGGTATAAGTAGATATGTTGGTAGTATATCAAATGATACATTATTAATTGTAGTTATTTATTTGGTCGTAATCGATAACATGATGATGCGTAGTCAGCGCCAAGGCGCGGCGCCGATACGGTTACAATTGAGTCGCGACGCGATTATTGGCTAATTAGTAATTAATCTGACTCCAATATCTGAAAGTAGAGTGTTGATATATGGACTGACGTACTGGCTTTTATAGTTGTACTTGTGACATAATTGAAGCACTGACATATTGTTCGCTTGTAGGGTTATACCCTGACTTCCTCTTCATCTGTTGATTGCTTAATGCGGCTGCATTGTCTTACTGCTTCACTGATTATGAGTCATTATCTGATTGTGACATTTCACGTTAATTTATTGGCATACATACGTGTCCTCGTTTGACCCTGTCTGAATCACGATTTGTTCTTTTGTAATCCCAATACGTGTTTCTCTATTGGGTTGCTACATCACTTCTTTCCCAGAAAAATGGTCGTTTTTCGTTAACTTTCTTGCGAATGCTGTTCTGGTTTGGTGTTTGTTGCCCATGTTGGTCGATGTCTTCCATGAGTCTCGCTACATATGTGATTATCTCGTTACATGCGCGCGTTGGTTCCGTGAATTTGCTAGGATGCGTGTTTTGGTACGGCGTTATGGTCAGTGTGTGTGTCAGCAAATCGGTGGTAGTTGTTGCTATAACTGTGTGAGTCCGATTGCCGAATGTGTGTCGCATCTATAAGTTCTTTCCAATTAGGAGGATTTTTTTTAGTCGAGGAACAGACTTATCGTTTATTGGTCTTTTCTGACGATGGCTGCATGCGATTACTCAGTGGTTGAAGAGTGTTTGTTGCACATTATAAGGAAATTAGCTCATTTGTACCTTGTGGGCATGGCCATGTGATTACACTTGTTAATTGAAGAGTGTTTGTTGTGCATCGTCAGAAAATGCGTTTCTTTCATTTTGTGAATCTGTTCTTCATGTATCGTGGAAATTGCATCCTTAAGTTGCGTTGTATTCCACTGGTTAATCCAATTCTTATTTCTTATGCGATTGTGAATTGCGATTATTTTCCGACTCGTGGCGATTGTGGAATGTTGCACTGGTTTAGCATTTTTAACGAATGTTCTGTTTTGAGTCATGTATGGGAGTGAAAATACAATGTATCAGCGCTATGCGTGTGATTATCTTTTGCCACCTGACATTTATAGGTCAATGTCCATAAATACTGGTTGATGACATCTTGACCTTTTATTCAGTTGTGCTTGTAAAAATCGGCAGAGTGAATGTTTTGATTACTGGTTTGTTTAATGCGTCGTATGGTGCGAAAAATATGTGAGGATTGAGCTGTATGTCGGTGTTGTTACAGCACGTATTTCTTAAAGGTGTGTGTCCAGTTGCCGGAATTACGGTGGTTGAAAGATATTTTCTTCGTCAATTGGTCCATGAAAAAAGGATGTCGATACACTGCGGGCGTCACGGCAGCGGCGCCTGTAGACTCTTCATGTGTTCTTTTGTCGGGAGGTCACCCGTTTAACGTATGAGTATATTCATGTGTGCGAGGATGCCGCCACGTTGGCGGTGGAGCGGTGGTTACAATTGATATGCAGCCCGCAGAGATTATTGGCTAATTAATAAGTGGTCTGACTCAATGAATATCTGACAGTAGTGTTGATATTTAGACTGAAGGAACTAGCTTTTATAGTTGCACTTGTGACTTCAACGAAGCGCTTAGCTATTGTTCACTTGTGGGGTTATGCCCTAACTTCCTCTTAGTCTATTGATTGCTCAATGCGGCTGCAGTGTCTTACTGCCTCGCTGATGATGATTCATTATCTAATTGTGACATTTCACAATAATTTATTGGCATACGTGATTGTCCTCGTTTGACACTGTCTGAATCATGATACATTATTTTGTAATCCCCAATGTGTTTCTCTATTGGGTTGCTACAATACTACATTTCGATAAAATTTTATTATTTCATAATTTGTCTTTGAGAGGGTTAGGAAATGGTTAACTTTAGAATTAAATTGCATAAACTTGGTAATTAAGAGATTTTTTTTTATTTCAGGTGTCCAGAGGGCTTCAATGGTCAGCGTTGTGAAAATAAGGATGTGACAAATCGGAGCAGTATGTATCATTCCTACACCTGCAAACTGGGCCTATCGACTTCCTACTACTGCTAGAATATGTATAGCCAATTCGTTATAACCTCAACAGAGAAAAATATTGATTACCCCTCGGTGATGAGAAAATCAATGTTGTTGTAAAATTTTAAATTACAAAGTGCAGTGTTGTGCCCACAAAAGAGAAGGACTACTTAAGACTTCTAGCAGTTTTGGGAGCATTGAAGATTATTTTCAAACATGACTTATTTATTAAGAAAATTTGTTGTTGTATTAAACTGTAATTAAATGCATTGTTCCTTTTATAAAGGACTAATGTATAAAATATTCATTTTTATTTAATATAATTTGTCTTAAAAACAGATGTAGATTGTCTTACTTTTTTTGTAACAAAAAAAATCAAAGAGCGTCTATGCATTCCTCAGCCGCATTAGAATCTCTCCTTCGCCGTCTTTTGGAAAAAGGATGACCGTACAAATATGTACAAATGCTAAGATTGTCCAATCACTTTACCTACCATAATGACATAGTTTTTGGACTGACAGTTATTAAAAAACTATGAAAACTTCGACGTCTGAATTCAAAACTAACCTATTTCATAAGTTTCCTTTCACTTCAATTTCTTATATAAGACTTCATTATTTTTCCAGTATTAACAGTTTCATTAAAGATATTTCCAAACGAGAAGTTGTTAATAAAGTTTTTTTTTTGTATAATATGTAAATTTTCATTTTATGCATTACCTTTTATTATGGTGGTTATTTGTTCATTTCCATTTCCCGAAGTTAATTACTAATCGTCATACAGACACAGTTTCATTTTTCTCACAACAAATACTAAGCGTGACTGTATAATTTTCCAATTGGATGGAAAATGTGGAGATGCAATTTTAACTTTGGTTAAAGTGTTTGTTTTCATTCCCCCCCCCCCCCCTCGAAGGGCAGTGAAGGTGTTAAGGAAGATCGGAAACTACGGTGGGTACTGCAAATTTTATTGGCTGGCTGGGCAATAAGAGAGCAATAACAAAATGTATGTTTGAAATGTAGCTATCGGCGTTTTAACCAAAGCTTATAAGACATTAGCATTTGTAATTTACTAATTTATTATTCTTATTGTATCATGCATATTAAAACTTACTATTTGTTGTGAGATAACACAATACATGGACCCACAATGCTTACATATTTCCCATAACCCTAAACTTGGTGAGGTGACTGCATGATGCATGTTTTAATTTTTATTTTGAACGGTCGTTAATTTTTGTTGTGCTAAATAAAATCTGAACAAGAATTAAATTTGTCATGTCCGTTACAGATAACGAGGCGATCGGACCGTGGACCTTCGAATCCTCCTCCAAGATGCTTCAGATCTTCGGCCGTGCGGCGTAGTGGCTGTAATTATAACATTTTATCGGCTCTACAATTGTGATCCCTACAATAATACATTATTTATATACTACATAAAGCGAATATAATTTTACATTTAGGGCAGTGAAATACATGCCAGAAAGGCATGGAGTTAGTAGTCTCTCGGCAGAAAAAAAAATTGGCATGTATTTCTTCGGCCTTATAACGCTGTGCATCTGTCAGCAATATTACTAAGCAATTTAGTTTTAGTCGTAATGCCTTAAAATAATGCGAATATTTTTGTATAATATTTTAGAAGATGAAAAAAAAAAGAAAGTCATGAACCCCATGAAAGCACTATACCCCCGGTGACCCTTACATGAGGTTTGAATCTCATTTAAATTATCGAATTAATTTTGCATACTATATAATCTCTGTAAATCCATGATGGCGCATTTATTTGCTGTTCGTTCTGTTAGTGGTTATCGAATGTTCCAGCGCTCAAGTGCCACTTTACATGCATCTTACATGATCAATAATACTGGCATATTTCGATACACATGAACCAGAGTATTATTGATCGTACAATGCAGAATAATATAAAATACAGGGTGTACAAAAAGTCAAGAATTAATGACATAAATTACCTAATACACCTGCATTACCTAGCTCAAAATGCAAAGGTTTGTGTCTGCTAAATTGATAAAAATATTGATTGTAAATCCAAACAGCAGATGCCAACTGCAGCTATAGACGTTTTGTACACGTGTCTGTATTTAAATACTTCATACAATCGTTAGCATAATTACTGATGTGAATAATGCCAAAGAGGTCATTCCATAGAATTTAATTATTTTAAACAATTGTGTCATTATTTAAACATTTACGCAACAATTCCCGCTTTAAATGTCATACTTAATCCAAATAGGAATTAATGAATATGATAAGAAAATATTACGTTTGCAGTAGTCAAACTATTGTAGCGACAGCTTTACATAATTATACATTTTACACAACGATGTGAGAAAAAGCAACTAAGGTGCGAATAGAAACAATAAAGTATATTATTCAAAAAGTGTGTCATTTATTTCACAAAAAATATAATATTACAAAGATGGTAATAGTTATTTTGTACTGTCAATTTCGTTAATCTTTAGGAAGCTCAATAAACCACAGAGTAAAAGCACAGTGTAAATAAAGGTACCAGTGTGTCAACGAATATCACTACTTAGGGCAATCATGAGGTGAGGAGCAACGAGTGGGATGTCAAATCAGGCAATTTGCAATCTGGGGAAAGGGAAGAAATCTGTTATTGCATGATTTTATGAAGATCAAATACACACACACACTTGAGATTAGGATCTATTTGGCGCGAACTTTTGGTTTCCCGGTAGTGATCGCAATACGTCGACCGCCAAACGCGCAGGCGCAAAGGTGTCCTCGCGAGTCGCGTGGCCGTTAACAACTGAACCGCGCTGGTTGGTTGGTTAGTTCGCCTGTCGGTTCAGTCGTTGGGCGCTTGTCACGCATGGTTTCCTCTCCAGCTTGTCCCCTCTCTACTGGCGTTTCATCGTTGATTCATAATAATACCACTTGTAATAATCGTAGCATCGTTTTTTACAGGGCTGTTTCATTCATAAGCCAACGCGGATGGCAGCCCTGCGCAGGAATGCTCCACTAATCAGACAAACACACATATTTAACGAGCATGTAAACTCTAAAGGAAAACACTGTTATTATACTAATCATTTATGGTATGATTGCGAAAATGATAATTTCATTATCAAAGTTAATAGAGCGGATCGAACGATTATTTTAAATCGTCGATTTTTATATTCGATCAAATTACTAGAAGTTTATTCAGCCGAAATCAACAATAATATTTAGGGTCGTTACGAAATAAATAATCATGATATTAAAAATAGAAAATAATTCAAATCGAAATATTTGTTGTATAATTAAAGACAAAACAATATAAAGCAATATGAACACAATATGAAATCGAAGACTCGCAATTGTTAGACATTATAAATAAAACAATCGGATTTTATCTGTTGACATTTGAAGCACCCGAATTCGGCGATATTACAACGGCCATTGTTTGTGTTCAGGGTAGACTGGTACCAGAGTCTACCCTGGACAACGGCGGTTGTCTGACATGACAAATTGAAAGGAAATTAAACATAATAATATAACAAAAAATAATGTAACATTTTCTGCCCTATTTGTAGAGAGATATACGTAATCTGTTCAAAAAGTACCTATCCAACTTTTTGTTCTCGTAAACAAATGAAGCACGGGTAGCGTGCTTTAGTGCATAGGTGCATGTCATTTTTTTCACGTATGCTGGAACTGGCTGGGAAGCGTCAGTCGCTGGCCATGATGTGCAGGAGCTGTGGTTTCAACAAGACGGCGCAACATGTCACACAGCTCGTGCTACAATTGATTCATTGAAGGAAACGTTTGGTAACCGCATAGTTCACGTTTCGGACCCGTGAATTGGCCTCCAAGATCGTGCGATTTAACGCCGCTAGGCTATGTTCTGTGGGGATATGTGAAGCCGCTAGTCTACGCCGATAAACCCGAAACGATTGACCACTTAGAGGACAACATTCGCCGCGCGCGTTATTGCCGATATACGGTACAAATGTTGGAAAAAGTCATCGAAAATTGGACCTCCAGATTAGACTACGTCCAAACCAGCCGTAGACGTCATATGCCAGAAGTCATATTTAAATTATAATACCAGAAGATTATCTTTTGAATAAAGTAAATTTCATGTTAATTTAAATAAATCATATAGTTTCATTCCATTTCAAAGTTCTATACCTCTATAAAAACATCCTTTATATACTATGCCATGTACAACTATGTATGTATACTAATGAAAGTAATTTAGAAGCATTCAGCAATATGAACATTCGAAGAGTCTGTATAAATGGATATTTAGATTATTTAGACAAAATATAAACTTTTTTCTTGACCTTGAAGTTAACTACATGAAACTACGTTGTGACAATAAAAAAATATAATATACTTCAAAATATGACGTCAAATATGCGTGCGTAGAGCAGGCCTTCTTGAATTCATCCACTGACTTCGCCTTTTTCTCTACTGGGAGGTAATTCCATAGTCTAGTACCATTTACCAGAAAAGATTGATTGGTTTGGGAAAAGTATGAATAGGGATAGTAAGGTTGCCAGAATTCCCTTCCGACACGCATCCAGCCGGGAGGTTAGTAAACAAGGAGCCAGTGTTGATTCCTACGAGGCCGCAGTGTCATCGAGGTTATTGTAACACCGAGCGAGTTACATCCACCATTAGTAAAAGTAAAATATGCTGGCAATTTTTTTTTTAATCTGTGACCAGTATGGTCTCTAATAACTAGGGATCTCATTTTATTGTCTTATATAAAGGATATAAAATCTTTTTTGCACGACCAGTTATTTAAACATTTCCGCCACAGACAAGTTGTTCCTCTGATTCAGAGTTTAACCTGTATAATAATTCAATCACACACACACACACACTCACACACACACACACACACACATAT
>JAOPUG010000333.1:22038349-22048773 GCA_027564375.1 Micropterix facetella | reverse complement strand
TTGCCGATATACGGCACCAGTTGCTCGATAAAGTGATCGAAAATTGGACTTCCCGATTGCGCTACATTCGAGCCAGCTATTGTGCCTATATGCCCGAAATCATGTTTAAACACTATTAGCATAAAATTCTCTTTTAAATAAATCCAACACCATAGATAGCTATTTACATTATTTTTATGTGTTTTATTTCAATTTATAGTTTTAAGAGTCTAAATTATACACCTCTAAAAAAACATCCTATACAAAGGAAATTTAATACAAATATTTTTCTATGAAAAAATAATATTTAATTAATTGAAAAATTGACTCTTATTATCAATGTAGTATTGTCATTTTAATAAAAGTTGGCGTAGAACTCTCGTGGACAGGAATCAATTCATGCTTTAAAGGCGCTTTTACTACCTCTTCGAGGTTGAGGTTTTTTTACTGGGAAAAAAAATATACTCAAATTCCGAAAAAAAGTAAAAAAAACTATTGGAGCAAGGTCTGGCGAGTACGTTGGGTGACGAAGGGTTTCCAGTCACGTCTCCTGCATCTTTGCAACCGTTTGCTGTGAATTCGTGGCGATGTCGTACGGAAGCAGTGACGAAGAGCGGTTGGCCAGGATCGGTTGTTAAATAGCGGGCTTCTCCATAATTATTTGGCATTTTTGACAATACATAATCAACTTTTGTATTTGAATTTACTGTAGTGCCAGAACGCAAGAAGCTGTAACTAATAGCACCAGCATAAGACCACCAGACAGCCCACTGTCACCTGAGCTTTGTCTGATTGATCTTTCATTTTCAACATTTCCTAGCTGCATTAAACCATGATTTTTCATCGCGACTTCAGAATCCTGTTCACAATTTGCAAATTCAGAATCCTGTCATTTTGGTATTGGTTCAGTAAAGCAATGCATCGACGCATGTTTGCATGTAGCATCTATTTAACACATACCCTACCCACTTCTTTACTTTGTCAATTTTACTTAAATGAACCGATTACACTATCACCCTTAATTGAATATTATCAACCTTATTCTCCGGTCATCTACAGAGCTCGATTTCGATGTAGAGATTACCAGAGCGGAAGCGAATAATCCAATAACACACGCTTCGTTCGTAATGTTTGGTCCATACGTATTATTAATATTACATATTATTATACGTATTATTATTGATACCTATTATTTGCATTGTTGATATTATTATTGGTCAATAAATATTATTGTTATTATTGATATTTTGCTGTGTTTCTGCCACGACGGAATTTTTAAATTGCTGTGATTGCACTGAAAAAATAATATCTTTGTAATTTCAATTGAAACCGGTTATCCAACGTTAAAGTAACAAGTGAAAAAAATATATTTATATAAGATAAGAACTTAATATGTATATTATCATGATTATCAGAGCAGCCATTATATACCCGGGAGAGAACGGTAACCTGCTGATCCGCGAGTAGTCAATAACCCTTCCAGCCACCCCAACCACGTATACTAACAAAAGTTTCCAAACGACCCAACATTTTCGGAATACAGCCATTTCCATGAATATTAAGGGATTTTCGGGTCGCGTTTACGTAGGTCTGCGAAAAGCAGAGAAAACGAAACGCAAAAACCGATGCCCATATTTTATCGCGGCAAATATTGACCGACGTTACCGAAGACGTCGATGTCCGTCGTCTTAGAGGCGACGGCGGACCCAAAGCGGAGCGATAGCGGAGACAGAGCGATATTATGGAAGACATTATTTCGGATTTCTGATGGATCCTCATCCCAAGTATAGAAGTATAATAATCTTCTGGAGTCTACTGGTTTTGTTGATTTTTTTTGGAACCGATAAACCCACTAAATAGTCGGCCTCTAAGTTCTGATTTACATTCATGAGGATCTATCAATACGAAATATATTTTAATCGTAATATAGGTTATTACAAAAGCAAAATATTATAAAATTATCCGAAATGGCTAACATGATTTTTAATTCAGGCATTTAACCTATAAGGCCAGTCTTCGATTGAATCACGAACCTTTTCCATGTCTATTTCTGTTACTACTTTCGTGAGGGCTTTTTTAGAGAGTCCAAATTTATGGGGCTAAATACAGACTTTTCCTTCCAAATAAGCCTATATTTTGTCAATCAAAGGATTGAGATATGTGCTGGACGAGGGCCAATCTACATGATGGATGAAGTCAATGTTTCTGTTAGCTAACCACATTGGGTGCTCTGGGCCATAACTCGGAACATGGTAAAGTAGGCGTTTCTCGATATTTTCTATTCTCCTGATACACTTTCCCGCTATTTTATTTAATTTTCATAGAAAAACAGTTTGGTCATACCGGAATAAGAGGCTCCCAGCCAAACCAACACTAATAATAGTTGGCGACCTTATTGAATACCAAAAATGATTTTGCTTATTTTTTCACTACTATAGGCGTACACTTTGTTATGTTATTTATTGTATTTTTCTTCAAAAGCGATTTGTTTTCGTCCGGAAAACTATTTCTCGGTATTTCTTTTTTGGGTACCTCTTCAGACTCTAGACGCTCATTGAGAAAATTTATTTCCTTCTTTCGTTTTGCAGCACTTTGATAATCGTCTTGGGCGCATGACCTGTAGCGGTTTAAAAAGGTAAACTCTATCTTGAAAAATTAAGGGAACTGCCGAGATTTGACATTTGTATAACCTTATAACATTTGAAAATACGTTGCAGCATTTTCATTTAATCAGTGTTCTAAATTAGTTTACTTACATACAGACTATGTATATTATGTAAGAGCTGAGGCATGCTAAATTAATTTAAAACCTATTCCTCTGACACGATTGGTATAATTCCATTATGTTTATGGCTCGGAGGCTTACTATCGCAAGTTATAATTTTTATTTTATTATTTTACAGGACAGCCAAATTTTTGGAGAAAAGTATTTTATTATTATTTTTATGTTCATTCTAAAATCAAAATATTCTGATTGAAATATGGATATTTTGAACTCATGCATTATCACAAAAATATTCAACAAATCTTACATTTTAAGGCTTTTAGAGGGACTTTTATTACATACAATTATTTTCCTTTAATATATGCCAAAGAATTTGTAAGAAACATATATAATTATACTTACATCTAAAGAATGAAATTCATATATGTTTTTAATTATTATGTTTCTATAATGGAGAAAAAAAAATATATGCCCTCCTAAGGCAGGCATCATATAGTCGGAATGTTTCTCTGAATTCGTAATCTGAATTCGGGCAATTTGCCTCAAACATATCGTAGAAATTCAGATTGATCATTAATTTCATGTTTTACGGTTGAAGCGAACGTCTAATATGGAAGTGGAATTGTTGGTTTTTTTTTTCACCTACATTTAATGTCTCCCAATTTGATATATAAAATGTAAATATTTTCAACCAGGTTAAATCTTTTTTACTCTGTCGTGATAATCGCCAATAGAAGTGTCCCATGTACGATGGCTTTCTAAGCACAAAATTAAATTTTCCGTATCACTCATCACGCTAGATTACAAAAGTTGCAACACGTCTTCTCGCTACCGCATCCCGTGACAACTGAGATGATTCATAATCTGATTCCCGTGTGTATGTGTGCTTGCTCTATATAAAATGTATCGATAGAAGCGTATTATGAATTCATAATATTTAATATTTAGATTCGGAATTCAGAACGCTCATCATTATCATTCCGACAGATCGATCTCAAAAATTCATAATCTGAAAAAATTAGAATGTGTGTGGAGCACAATTAAATTGTATGTAATTCCGGGCATTCTAAATTAATAATATGAATTCAGAGAGACATACAGGTTGTATGAATGTACATTAAAGTTCAATGTTATCGCTCCAGTGTGACCTTACCCTGGGGCGTTGCCAATCTCTACCGCCTCAGCAAATAACCTGAATGCCTCCCCCTGAGCAACCAGTGCTGAATGGATGCTAGAAAGCGTCATACAATAAAACACCCTACTCCGTGAATATGTAAGTCACACATAACTTATGAAGCTCCCAACTTGACTTACGTATTTTTGAATTCAACTTTTTAATATTGCAGCATAACTTTAACTTTATGTCACGAATTATGAATGACGTTGGTTTTTAATTTTGTTTTTAGTTTTTTTCGTAAACCTAGCTATCGAATTTGAAAAAAAAACTATTTAATGAATGATCTAATTTCATAAACTATAAATGTCACAGGTTGTTTGAATTTCCTTTTTTGTTTTGTCCAGAAAAAAAATCAAAATCAGAAAAGCACCATATTTTATATGAATGTTTTGAGTTCGATACTGATTTTTTGTTAGCATCGACTTCAGTCTAATGCTTGCTTACTGCAAATTATATAACACCCTTATATTTTTATAATCCGTATATTTTAATAATTTGAGGGAATTTATGTCTATTATAATGACTACATGCTTACACCTGTTATTCTCCCTATATAACTCAGCTGGTCTTCTAGATGTCGGGGGTTCCTCGTGACTTCATTTAATGGCGGATCCAGGATTAGGATGAAGATAATTGCGATCGGCGCCATCATAATGTCTATAAAAATTAGTGAATCAACAAAAAACGAGCACGTTTTTTGAATCGTAGGTTTTATTTCATCACTTTTTGAATCCACAACTTACAATTTGCGCAAATATAAATACGCTAATCGCGTTTTACGTTAAATCCCCTTTAGGTAGATCAATTCCTCATAGTTTTTTCTATGGATTTTTGATTTTTTTATTTGAAGAAAATCTCTTTTAAACTAAGTTTAACCCGTAACTTTCAATTGAAAGGGTTATTAAATAAGTAAACAATGTATTTTCGTAGAAAAAATATGTACATTATAAAAATTATAAAATATGCAATATTGTGTTTTTGTCTATATAATATTTTATTTAAAAAAAACGCATGATAAAATGCATCACATTTACAAAAAGAGCCTTTTTCCCACGTCTCATGAGTATATGACTTTATATATAGTTATTACAATATAAGCAGAATAGTATACACTCATCATCAAACAATAATTAGTTTATAAATCTTTTAGTTTTGAAATTACAACCAGATGAATCTATGCATGTAAAGATTCTTACATTACAAAAATATGTAAAACTATGCACCAGAAGAGTCCAAATAAGCTTCCCGGTTTTATTTGTGCAGTGTTTTGAACGGTTTTTGATTTTCTTGAAAAATTTGGTCAGAAGCAGTAGTTAGTTTTACCCTAGAACAGCCGCACTTCTCTGAAACCGTCAGAGCTTCTTCTTTCAAATGAATATACTTATAAAATAGCAATGACTCTCAGCGGATAAAAGTAACATGGATTAATTTTTATCAAATGAGTTTAAACTTATTTAGGTAGGTACTCTGAACAAACTGTTCTCATTCTCAGACAAAGAGAAAACAGCAATGAAGCATTGTTTTTTTGAGTGCTTTAAAATGAAACAGCACGACATTAAAGCATTCTCTCCTAATCCCCTCCCGCGATCTTCTTCGTAATATTTCATGGCAGATAATGCCCGGGCCACATGGGACGCAAGAGTGGCAATATGGATATATCGTTACTCTTCTAACGCGCGTTGCTAAATAATAATGGCGCACCGTCTGGCGTCTCTGTCGCACCTCAGCAAACAGGCCATCATTAGTATCCCCGGAGACCTTTAATATGAATCTGGACATATTTATAATCTTCATATATCATGAACAACGCGTTACGTTGACGTTAAAATAAACTTGCTAAATCTACCTCTATTTATTATGCTGGTGATATACAAGACCTACACTAAAGGCTCCGCAATGAATAAGAGAAATAAATGCATGGCCAAAAATCAATGTGTTGTTTCTCAAAATATTCTCCGTGAGCGTTAAACACTTTTTCATAAAGAGGCTAGATGAATCTTTCTCCGCTGCCTCATATTTAGTAAAGATACTCGCTTGAGAAATGGGGAGACATGATGTCAGGTAGGTATTGTGAAATAAAATCTAGCACAAGGGTTTTGAAGCATTTGCATTCTCCGCTCAGTTTTCTTATAAAGACATGGAACAGACACAGTCGCCATAGTCCAATTACGAGATGATCAATGAATTTACTGCTAGGATTCGAACCCTGACGCTAAGAGAGTCCCTAATTCTGGATAATACCCTTAGACGGGAGAAGCCCCAATTGACTCTTTTGCTAATATGATCCTCAAATCGAAGATTCCAGTAAAAATAAATGCCATGTTTTCAGGCTGAAGAAACTAGAGGAATGGATGAAGAATTTACTATAATGCTAGGGAATCCTTATCGGGCGATCTTAATTCTCGCTGAGTTTGTTGCAATAATCATATAACAAGATTTAGTGGTATTTATTTGTATCCTCTGTAGAACTGACCAAGCAGACAATCTCTCTAAATATAAATTAATGTTACTGTAAGTCAAACCTGGATCAAAAGGATCAATATGAGGCATACGTTGTGTATCATCCAAGTGATAATATACGTGAAAATAACAGTGTAGAAAGTTAGATTTAATATCTGAGGTGAAAAGTTCAAACAGAATAGGACCTAGCATTGATCCCTGTGGAACTCCAGTTTTAACTTCAGAAAGTGAAGAAAATACATTTTGATCGGATGGGTCCTAGTATTGATCCCTGTGGAACTCCAGTTTTAACTTCAGAAAGGGAAGAAAATAAATTTCGACCGGATGGGTTCTTAACAATTACCTTTTGACATCGGGTAGAAAGATAACTAGAAAATCATTCGCACGATGACTCAGAAAAGCCTAAATAAAGAAGTTTGGCCAGCAAAAGAGAATGATCTAAAGGATCAAATGCCTTGCCTAGCATAACCCCGACCCATTATCTACCTATCTAAGTTAAATATATTTAAATTTCATTAAATATATGGATCTGCTGTACAATATACATATATATCTATGTAAGTAAGTCGGGATATGAGAATATTTGTTCGTTTGTCTTATTGTGTTGTTTGTACGATGTATTTATACAAATATATAGATTTTTATCCAATCTGGACGAAAATTTGCACACGTATCCTATAAAACAAGGGGTAAAATATTGTATACATTTGTTTTACAAAAATCAGCCTCCACCACACTTTTCAACTCCCCTAAGCAAAATTCAGCATTTTGATCCGATCTCGAGTGGGGGCGTGGGATGAAGTGAGGGGCGTCAACGATAGGTAACATGGCTATTGGACAATAAAAGTCTATCGATTTTCTAGAATTCCAAGTATCATCTGTGATATCACTAATTGGTGGACTTAACAATTATTTACATACAATAATGTGGAATTCTGGCTGCCCTGGCTGGTTCTCATATAATATCTGGGATTTCCAATCGGCTATAACACCATTGTATGTAACGAACTATCGGTTATAAAAACGAGATTTTTGTGTAGATTTAAATGTTGTTATTGGTCAATTTAGTCCCTAAGCGTCGGAACATCGAACAGGTATATTGGGAAGACAAAATCAGATATAGATAAACAGAACATGAAGAAAAAACAATACATTTGAAAAGCCGTCCTGATTCCTCTGGGTTGCGTTGAGTTACTGTACGCTCAGGATGCTACATGATTAAGGCGCCGCTATCGGCTGTATTAAGCGGAATTATTTGTTAAACGATACTCCAGCGTTAGACACTGAACGATTATAATTACTTGGGCGGAGATCAATAGACCGAACGCCTATTATTGCTTGCGCGGCGTTACCATTCTTCTGTTCTTCTGAGATCGCGCGTGAGAAATAATATCATTTTTAGGTTGTTGAAATATTTTAATAAAAAAATATGATTTCATCACATTTTAATCATTTACTTGTTTTACCAATATAGTTTCAAGTTGTTTGTTCCTATAGATTCCAAGAAAAATGCAAAATATAAAAAGATGATGATTTCAGAATTTATTTATTTTTATTCAGACAAAAATCAAAATATTGAAATTTTGCATCATAGATATTAAGGTTGCTAAATATCAAGAAATTTGCTATAAGACGCATATTTTTATTTTTGTCTAAATGCACGCGGGAGTCACTTAAATTTGACTGCAAAATTTCAGTTTTTCACTGTTTGAGAGACCCACTCATTTGCGACAATTTCTCTATATAGTATACAGAGAAAGATTACGTCGCGCGTATGAGTAATCTCGACACGGTCAAGGTCAATTTAACACTGGTTGCAAACCGTGTATTTTTGCGATAGCGAACCAGCTATTACATTACGAAGGCTCTCGCTTTTAGTTCTCTGCGATTGAAGGTGGTTCGGCTACTCGTCGGGTGACTCAAACGATAGTTTTCGTCATACCAAAATGTGCAAATGCGAGAGCGATTTCAAAGCAAGAGCGTTAGCCGCAGCAGCCGTATTATATTATATACTAACGCTCACTAATTTGCTCTCGATATTGCAAATATACTTGCATATTGCGAAAACTCTCATTTTGAGTCGTCCGTGGCGGCGAGAACCTAACCGAACCACTTAAAATCGTAGCGATTGAAAAGCGAGAGCGTTTTCAATACCTACACCTGCAGCCAGCCCTATTAAGGGCTGGCTACAGTTGTAGGTAAGAAATAGGTATAAAGCTAGTCGATACAAATGTTAAGAAATTTAATGAGAGTATATGCAATTTAAGAAGTACCTGGCGTATCCACTTTGGACCACCGACACCTTATACGGCAGCATAGATTACCTGTCGTCTGTTTTCCGGATACCTCAGGGCCGAAATTTGTTTAGGTTGTTATTATTCAATGCCCTTTTTAAGAATAGGTAATGATTCCAGTCGTAGCGGAACTTTAGCGGCATACCATTTGATCTTTTACTTTAGGAACTCGCACCACCTGCCTCTCGTCCTTGTGGCTTTTTGTACATTTATGGCCCAATTGATAACACTGGTCAACAAAGTACTTTTGGTTATGTAATCAAATGATTTGTACTAATTTAAAAAAAAACATAGAAACATTATTTTAATAAAAGGTAGATGGCCAAGTTAGCTCTAATTTCGTTTGGATTTTAATGAGAAAAAATCTCTTTATAACATACTTTAATATATATTTAAAATACTTACAATTAGAAATGCGAGTAAATATTACACTGCCCTTTATAAACAACATTCACAGCCTCGCTTCTAAATGTCCAAGAGTAATCTGTTAACATAACAAGAATCGATTTGCCCTGGTACCATTTATCCATTCCAAAAATGTCTTGGTGGAAGCCCATGTTTTCCAGACAAAAGTCCAAGTGTGAATGTAGAATATGTACTTTATGGGACATATTGCAGCCAGTACCATGAAATGTTAGTATCATAATCAATACTTAAGGCTGTGTAATTTTCTGCTGTTTCCTAAGAAACCTGTAAAAACTTGTAAGTACCTTGATACCCACGCTGGTTTTTCCCGCGCTGTTAAATGTGTTTCAAATATTCTATCACTTACTCTTTCTCGTACCTGAAGTCCAAGTTTTCCTTCTGTTATTTTTAGGAATTGTTACTAAAGGCATTTAAAACCGTCAAAGGCATTTCCACACTGGTATTTCTATTTTAACTGTAGCTTTATGCTGTGCTATTTCAGTTGTCGCATCCCTTATATATACAAAATGTATCTGCTTATCTCTCCCTAAAGCCTATCAACCAACTATATTAAAGTAACAACGCAAACTTGTCTCTGCTTGAGTGAGTGGAGTGCATCATGTCTGTAACAAGTCTCATCCTGAAATTTCTCTGTAACTAGAGCTAAACCAATGCCGCTGCTTTGCGAATAATTTGTAGTTTACATATGCTGGGGCCTAATAGGGTATGTGCAGCTCGGGCCATATGGTCATCTTGTTACACCCGTCCGGCTCGACTTACGGCTCAGCTCGCATCCGGCAGCCTCCCCGAAGAGGGACTAATCCGGTGAAACCTGCTTTGCGGTCGGAACTGGGATAACACCTCGGTCGGCCCCGGGCTGTTGATGTATTGGTATGTTTACCGGCCTTGTTAAACTGAAGAATAGTCGGGGGAGTCTAGTTGCGTAATGCTTTTTAAGACGCGGGGGTAGGTGGCGACCTGTCGTCACCTACCCTTAGTAGAAACGACCCGATAGCCAACCGATCTCGGGTGATATCGCCGAGTAAAGGACGCCACGGGTCCGCCACATTTCCGAGTGACGGAACGCCTTGTTATCACGACAGGTAGAGGTTGCGAAAGCAACTTCGAGCCCGGAACCAAACTGGTGAATGGAGAAATCCATCTAACTTGGTACCTATGTAGTTAGGGAGTGAGGCTACCCGGTATCTCGCTATTAAGGCGTTGGTTTCTAACGGGCAGCGGCCCAGTTGGATAGTGGATATATGAGGAATATAGAGGAAATTCTGTACGTTTCATCTCGGGGCGATATAACGATAAAGTTTGTTGAAACGCCTCAGGGTGACGGGCTCGCACGAGTATAATCGTAAATCCAAAAAAAGTATAT
>JAOPUG010000333.1:22003197-22013217 GCA_027564375.1 Micropterix facetella | reverse complement strand
TTTTATCAAGTTGAACTAATCAAGTTGAAATTTTAACTCAACGTGTGCTTTTAAAAGGCAATCGATAGGCACCTGTCAAATTCAAAATGTTTACCGTTCTAAAGGCCACCATTTTGAAATTCTACAATTTTCATCCGATTTCGTTCAAATTATAAAAGGTGCAAATATATCCCACAGGTAATCATGATACTTGTGTTACATTCAACTATTTGACATTTTCAAAAGGCGCAATTTTAAAATTCTACAATTTTCGTCCCATTTCGTTCAAATTCAAAATGTGCATATATTTTTCAAAGATAATCAACATATCATAGCAATCCAATTCTATTCCTCCCTCCCAAAGGGTCACCACGCTCAAAATCAATACCTTCGTCGATGGCTACCGCCGGGAAAATTTTGTGTCGCCCACAACAAATCCACAGATTTTTTAAACGAGTGACATGTTACAATTGGAGAAATACTTTTAACTGACAGTTTTTCGAGGGCTTTCAAATGACATGTCGCAAGTCAAATTCTGTAAGATATAGCTTCTGTCTTTGTTTAACAGTGACTTTCTTTTTTGTGGTTTTGATTTTGATTTATTTGAGAACCGTATTCGAAATTTTAAATAATTGATTGTAGTATTAGAGCCATCCTAGAATTCAGTTGGGTAATAGAACCGAATAAGCACGAAGGTAAGGTTTTGCCGTCCGATTCCTGTCATTTGGTAGAAAAATACAATATATTATAGAAATTGATTCTTAAATAAATAAAATAAAGGAATTAAATTGACTCATAGTATAATCTCCAATATCTATATTATCTCCGAATAATATATTTATTATTTGTTATTATTATATTGATTATTTAAACAATTTTTATTATTGTGCTGATTATCTTGATTATTTCGATTATTATTAATGAAATTTAATTTTAGGTTAATAAATATAATTTAGATATTTTATGTATTTATGAATTGGATTTTTTTAAGGTTATTGCTTTATTTCCATGGCTTAGATAGCGTTTACCTAATTTTCT
This sequence comes from Micropterix facetella, assembly GCA_027564375.1. NCBI lineage: Eukaryota > Metazoa > Arthropoda > Insecta > Lepidoptera > Micropterigidae > Micropterix > Micropterix facetella. The sequence goes on along the minus strand of JAOPUG010000333.1, from coordinate 22,012,200 downwards.
TCTATAAATACTATAAGAACGGTGATATTTCTGCACGTCGACAAAAATAAGGCCACTTTAGAACAGCCTTCAGCCTACTTGCCATAAAATATCGAGTATGTATTTTCTTGATATTCACAACTTTAATAATTATTTATATACCTAATTAAGTAAATGGGCAAATATATCATTACTATGCACTAATAAAAAATAAAAAAAACATAATATAAATTGCTGTAAATAAAAGACAAGCTAAAACCTAAGGAATATGTTCGAAAACTCATAGAACAGGTTTTGTATGTTTTTAAAAGTAATTTGAAAAAAACTATCTTATTACCTTTTACTTAAGTACCACGTTATTTTTCAGCAACCATTTACCAAACAACTATGCATATAACAATTAAAATCTGTTCTGTCCGTAGTAGTATGGTAAATTTTCGCTGAAAAATAATTTGGAGTTAAGGCGCCGCCGCTATCGGCTACATTAAGCGGAATGATTTGTCAAGCGATACTCCAGCGGAGAACAATATACCGAACGACTATTATTGCTTACGTGGAGATATCATTTTTATGCCAAGCGAAAACTCCAGCGGAACGCAATAGACCGAACGCCTATTATTGTTGCGCGGTAATATAATTCTTTTGAAATCGCGCGTGACAATTGATATCTTTTTTGCTTTATTGAAAGATTATACTAAAAATAATGAAAACTAAGGCTTCATCACATTTTAATCAAATACTTGGTACGTCGTACCAATATAGTTTCAAGTTGTTCGCCCCTATAGATTCCAAGAAAAATGCAAAATACAAAATGGTAATGACTTCAGCGTTATTTATTTTTATTCAGAAATAATTCAAAATATTAAAATTTCGCATCGTATTACCTACTAAATATTAAGGAATTTGCTACAAGACCCATATTTTGATTTTCGTTTAAGTGCACGCTGGAGTCAGAAAAATTCGACTGCAAAATATCAGTTTTTCACTGTTTGAAAGAGTTAGGCAACGTTGGCATAAATATCAGTTGCGCCCTTACTTCTCACTAAGGCAGTTCTCCCGAAGCAAGTTCTAGCGAAATGAGCGTCGGACGACCCCGCCAGATCGCCTTTCGCACACTCGTTTTCACCGCTGGCTCTTGGTTTATGCCGCCGCGCCTCTTTTTGCCGCGGTACTTTTTCAGAAGACTCGATACATCGCGGCCGAGTAAATTAATAGGTAAAAGCAGGGATATGGAAACCGGCATCTGCTGCTGGCGTTTCTGCCCCTAATCCACAGAAACTCATTCCGCGTTAAAGGGAGTGTTGCGATAGCGTGCGTGTTATGCGGGTAAATAAATTAAATGGTATAATATATGCATGTATATTCGGAATATAGATCAATTTTGTCGCATCCGTCGTCCTCCTGCGACGCTGTCTCGTCCAACGATTCGGGTAGCGATTCTCTTTTATCTGCTGACTAATCTAGCGTAAGCTTCGTAGGTACTTTTTGTTTCGGATGAAATCCTCATGCCCTAAATATTCCTTTTTATGGGGCCTAGTTGAGAATGTGTAAATTGGGTAATATGCCCATCTTGTACACCCGGTCGGCCCGAATAACGGCTCAACTCCCATCCGGCAGCCTCCCCGAAGAGGGACGAATTCGGTGAAAACCGCGTTGCAGTCGGACCTGGGGTAACACCTCGGGCGGCCCTGGATGGTTGATGCATTGGTCGTTTACCGGCCTTGCTCAACCGACGAATGTCGGGGGAGGCTAGTTGCGTAATGCTTCTTAAGGCGCGGGGGTAGGTGTCGACCTGTCGTCGCCTACGTTCGCCTACTGTCGTTCCTCGGCATTTTGGTCCGTCCGTAGTATTACGTGGGACGGGCTATACAGTCAGCTTGAGTGAATGAATGAATGAATGAATGGATGAACTCTTTATTCAATTTTAAAAGAAATACAAGCGGCGACTGTTAGACAATACAATGTATCTAAAAATCAATATCTTACAGTTAACCATTTAGAAAGTGAAAGAATTCATAAGGTTGCAAAATGTTGTATGCCTATGGAAAAGCATTAAGGAAGGGAAAGGAAAACAAGGAAAACGAGTAGTTAAAATTAAAAATTCTCTTTTTAAGACACAAAGACATTTAATGTTGTGGCTTTTCTAATAGTAGAAGGAAGCTGTTTCCATTGTCGGGCTGCGTAAACAGTAAAAGAGTCGATGTAAGAAGAATTATGATGTAGTAGGATTGAAAAGATGTTGTTCTGACTTAAGCGGAGTGAGAGACCATGCTCTGCGAATAAGAGTTTTTTTCATGTGGAATGGTGAAGCACTTTGTACAGTAACGACAATTTATGAAGATTTCTGCGATATTCCAAACATAATTTTATTATTTTTCTCGACGAAGTAACGCGACGTATGTACCTAATAATTAATTGAGGTTAATATCAGTACGGTTGCGATCGATAAATATCGGAATTGAACTTATCCATACAAATGGATGAGAACGATAAAAAATGGCAACTAAGCTATAAAGCTAAGCTGCAATTTTTTGTCGTTGTATTTTTGGGATTAAAAAACCGGAGATTGAAGAAAGTTTATTTTGTTTCTTTTATATGTATATCCCTGAGAGCCGCAGTCCATGTATTTTAAACCCTGTCATTTACCTCCTTATTGATAATTCCACATTTGCCTTCCCCTTACCTCAGTTCAGAGGTTAATTAAGTTAATAGCTTTAATAAATCATCCAGGTCGGTCTGTTTAATTGTGCTAATGTGTTCCCCTATTCTGAGTTCACGAATATAAATATAGCGAAATCGTATGCTGAAAGAGTATTTTTAGAGCGTGGGCCGGGCAAGGAAACAAATGTGTAGCGATAAATTTCAATGATTTTTATTTTTCATTAAAATCGGTAACGAACATCACGAAATACGCCCACTATGTTAATATTTTATTAATTTGTTTTATTTTATAAGGAAAAAAATAATATAGGACACATCCTTGTGAAACACCAGCTACATTACGATACCCTTTATGTTTTCCACAAAGAATGCATTTAAACAGCTGTTCATTATACATCTTTCCACATGTCCTAACTACAAGCACCTTTTGACTTTTAATACTCTCACAACATCATTTGTTATCATTATGCCATATTTTTCGTTTTGTGCGACGTATTCGTTTTGTGCGTCAACGACGATTGTGCGGAGTATTTTGTGTTCGAAGATATCTAGTATATTTTCATTCGCTTTGTTGAGAGGCTCAAGTTTCTGAATAGTAAATTAAAACTAGTGTTATGTCGAGGGTTACCATCGTCCTCAGGGATAGCAGACGGGATTAAATTTAAGACTGAAGTCAGAAGTAATATGACTTTGAATGCAAGGCGATACTCAAAATAGGTTGATTGGGAAACTCAATTTACAATCTGGTAAAAAACACTCGGTAAACTTCAAATTATAGGAATATAGATCACTTCACTTGGACTAGCTCACACTAATGTTACCATTCGTTTTATTACCACAGAAACCACAGAAATCGTAAAGGACGAAAAAATGATTTACTATAAACATTAACCATGTATAAATTAAGCACGTGTTACTTAATATAGCCGGGTCTACGAACTTACTTCACGTAGATTTGTGCCAAACTAACCATGCGCAAAACTCATATTTCTTTAGGGTGCTCAATCTTTAGAAGTATTCGTATTGTTCACAGTTACCATAACCTTGACTGCACACAATGATCAACATACCTACATACATTATTAGGAAACATGTATGGTATATATGCATACATAATACACATATGTGCAATGTCATACTTAGTGAAATTATCTGGTAATATTATTGAATTTACCTAATATTAATCTCATTTTCTTCGTTCTTTGCTTTATAGCTTCATTTCTGTTTATGTAGGTATATAATCATATTTTAAATAAAAATTATGCTAAATTTATAACATTAATTTTGACCGTAAATTCTAGATATATATTAACATTGCTATGCAAATTGGTATGGACATTATTATAGATGTATCTACTGTTGTATAAAAAGTATTTTTGTAAGAAACCTTGTGTAATCGCCGTTATATGCTCGAGTAAAGAATATAGAATAATACGACTTATAGGTACTATAAAACAATGTTCAAGATTTTCCAACTTAATTAGAAATGTCGAAATAGTAAGTTGTTTCATATTTGAAACAACGACCTCAAAATAGGGAAGTTTCGATATTACATAGAAGCACAATTTGGCCAAAATAGTATCTTATAGTATTTTTATAGCTTTAGCATATACTATTTTGAAAGATTTTACAGTATTCGACATCCAAAAAATATTATTTCTTTCAACACTTGCTTCATTGTTCCAGCGAAGTTCAATGGCCCTGCAGGTGTTTCTAGCAAATCGGCAATGACAAAATTGAAGGGGGTCACAAATCAACTATTAAGGAAAACAATCAGAGAACTGTTTTTTGAGTGTGTGCAATTTTATTCCTATAATTTTTATCATTACTCACAAGATTTGCACTTTTAATTTTGGGTAATTTACCCCTTTCTCTAAGCCCTGTTATTTTACTGTACCTTTTTTTGACCTGCAAAAAAGCATTACTTATAGTATCACCTGATAAGCGTAATGCTTGTACGTATACACTTACATACTTATTTATAGCTTACGGCTTGTCCACTGACCTTTATCTCCGTGTTAGCAGCCCCATTTTATCCAGCAGTAGTCTTCCCTTTTGCCTTTTAGCGGTTAATTGGGTTAGCCGGCCTAATGAATCGCACAGGTTCGGGTTATTTTATTGTGTTGATGGGATTTTATTGCGCAGTTGTCCGCAGAAGTATGGCTGTCTGTCGGTGGCAAAGAGGGAACTGGAGGATTTTATTTATGAGTGTCCCATAACCGTTTTTTAACTGTGGCCTAAAAAGACAATAATTAATTATCGATTCTATTATAGGTATTGCTATCAACGATATTTTAAATATTTTGGATCTATGTGAAAGAAAATTTCAAGAAGAAATGAGTTATTTCCCTTTTGTCCTATCCGTCCGTACGTCCATACTAAGCCCGTCTGTATTTTGTCGGGTATGCTCTAATATAAAGAAGGCAGAAATCGAAAGTAGCCTGGGCTTAAACAAATAACCGTGTATAAGAAAAATAGTATAGCTAGATGTCCAAGAATAGCTAATATAATGATAATCCGACAGGTATTATTTATATTTACAGTATTTTATTTAATTAAACATAATCAAACAAGGCTTTAAAATTTTTATATCAATAACTATATCAAACTAAAATGGAAAAATAAATCCAGGTAATAAACTCGTATATTCGCTAATATATAATATAGAAATAGAAGACTATAAAAAAAAATAAAAAACATAACTAAATAACAGGAAGAGTAGCGATATATATCGCCAACTTTGGTCCGTCCCGTGATTGGTAATCCCTGACATCCAAAATGACTTAAAACATACTCCAAAAAGTTTCTCTCATAACCACGATTCCAAAAATACTCATATACGATATGATTGCTCTACCTATTAGTCAGATCCTTTTCCAGGCAAATAAGCCAGGATACACCTGGAGTTGCACCCAAATGGCTAAAAATCTATACCAACAAGTTTCTCTCGTCACCACAATTCCAAAGATACCCATATACGCTTTGCTTGTTCTACCTAATGGTCAGATCGGCCTCCAGGTCAAGTAAACCAGGATATACCTACAGCAGCACCCAAATGGTTTAAAACATATTCCAACAAGTTTCTCTCGTTACCACGATTCCAACAATACCCATATAAGCTATGCCTGCTCTATCTATTAGCCAGATCCTCCTTATCCGAGCCAGCCAATGCCTTTATCTTCTCGAAACCACATCTTCTCGAAAGGATACTTCTAAGTCGGAATATTTTCTAAGAGAACTATCATTTTACCTTCCACCAAGGAAAAAAAATCCACTATGATAACCATTTATTTTAAAAATAAATAATATTAACGAATTTACCGGGTGAAGTTTATTAGCACCCGAAGTTTCGGAGACGTTGCAACGCCGTTGTCTAGGGTAGACCCAGTCTACCCTGATACAACGCCGTTGAGTGCCAAATATTAGATAAAATTATTAAATGAATCACCAACTGACTTGAGAAGAAGGGATTTTACTCGGCTAGTAGGTCTGTTTATAAAGGAAGTTTTTAGGGCCGTAAGCGACATTTCTATTGTTCATTTATTTAGAACTGCACTTTTTCCCTTTGAAACGAGGCTTTTATAAAATTTATCTGAAATTGAGGTCATTCAGTTCTCACGGACTAAATTACATTTACTTCGGCCACCAGAGTGGCCAAGTCTTGAAAATCGTGCGCGAAAAATGTTAGTATGCACGATAACTCGACTAAACTGCGTCCGATTAAAAAAAAAATCGGCAATCGATAGTTATGGCTAATACGCAGAATCCAGTTAATTTTCGTGTATGTAAGTCTTACGGTTTGTTTTTTATTGTAATAAATAAAATAATACAATTAATTGATGTGTCACTGGGAGAGCGCTGAAGTAGCAGGTGAACATACGCACTGCGGCGGTGCGTTTAGACATTATTACGTCATTGGCCACGCCCCCAGGAGCCCGCGTGCAAACGAGATGCAGCGCTGCAATCGGCATCGCCCGAAATTTCTTGTGGGCGACTCGTATGACGCGAGCCCAAGCCTCTTGCGTCACTTCGTATGAGCGCCTAATATCGACGCAGAGAAATTACTAGCCACATGTTAGATAGGCAAAATTGATGATGGAGATAGATGGAGATTTTTTTAAATCGGACGTAGTTTACTCGAGTTATCAGGCATAGTAACAAAACCTCGCAGGATTGTAAGAAGACTTGGCCCCTCGGGGGGAGGGAGGGGGGCCAATATTTCAACTAGGTATAAAATGTTATATTAGTAATTAGATAAAGGTTTACCCTTACGTATAAATAAAAGATTTATTTAATAATCTTCATATCTTATGTCTAATATAGGCGGGGGAATATAGATGAAAACGACACAAAATGGCTTTATATATTTTATATTATGCTTTGTTTTAAATAAGATATCCCTAAAATAATTACTTTGGCCACCTAAGTGGCCAAACTCTAGAAAACATTCACACGGGGCTAGGGACTATCAACTACACAATGTTTTTGGAAAGCTTTTTCTCTCAGAGCAATAAAAGCGGAAGAATATTTGGGACGTCATGAGTTTTATCTCTAACGTAACATTTAAACCCCTTCCACACAGTAATTCCTCTTCATTGAGGGATTCATTACAGGTGTGGCACAATGGATCTCTCGTGGTTTATGTGCTCAGTTCAGGTAGTTATTTTAAACTACCATGAACATCTTAATATATTATACATACACACAAGAAAATAATCATATGGGCCGAAGTTTGACAAACCTTTGGGTTTTCTCCCTGCCCCAGTTTAATTTATTTTAGGGAGAAGATTGTAGTACTTCCTCGGATACAAGTAACTCTTTTGGACCTTAGCTAATCTAAAATGAGTTAAGCATAGTGAAAATTTACATGCTGTGAGCATTTACTGAGGTCTCTTCTAAATGACGTCGTGCAAATATCTACATCAGGCGGCGTCCATTAATTACGTGAGGTGTTTTTGCTTCAATGTGGACCCCCTCCCCCTTGGTGAGATTTCATAAGATGTGGTAGGAACCCTCCCTCCCCTGCCACTCACGTGAGATTTGCCCCATAATTTTTAAATATTAAATTTTTTTGATATTTTCATGTATTTTGCATCATATCACTATATACCTAGCGTTGATAGTGATAGCTTCTATGTATTTTTTTCTGTGTTTTAAGTGGAGAAAAATTATAGTCGTTTAAGTATGACGTAGTATAATTAAGTAGTATGACGTAAGTGTGATTACTTAATCATACTTATGTCATACTACTTTATCATACTACGTCATACTTAAACGACTATCATTTTTCATCTCTTATTTTACAGAAAAAAATGAGTACATAGAACCCATCTCTATTACTTAAACGCATTTTTCGTTTGTTGTTAAGTCCTTTCAAAACGATAGATAGGGAGGAGTCAATGCATACCTAGCACTAACGGCTTGCATTGGAATTTTAAGAGGTATTAATAATTTAATGAATTAATGATTGCATCAATTAATGAACCCAATTAGGGGTCAATTAATTAATGAATTAATCATTGCATCAATTAATGAACCCCGGGGTTCTTGCTTCAAGATTTCGAATGATAAACATTTCTTCAATCATATGCCATACGATGTTATTTAACAAAAAACGAGGTGTCGTGGGACACCCGTTAGGAGTGAAACTGTTAACTAATCCCCCCAACTTAACCAACCCAACCCCACATCTTACCCTCCTAACTCCCTTGCGCCCCCCTCATACACTAGTTTCACAACAGTCCGATAGAGAGCGTCAATAAAAAAAGCAGGGAAGGTTTAGGAAGCGATGGTTGGGAAACAGGAAGTGAGGGGGATGGAGAGGAAGGGTTGGGGGTATAAGGGTGTTAAGGGAGGGGGTCGAGGGGCGCGGACGTGGGAAGGGGAAGGGGAGGGGGGTAAAAATAGGCCATTCCACCACCTTCCCTAATTTGTCACTCACTCCATGGGCATTCATGTGCTTGCTCTATTGTAATGATTTAGCACATGACGTCCATGTCTTTTGGTAATATATGTAGGAACACAGTCATTAGACGTAGCTACATCCAACTCGTGCAGCCACTCCAGCCTATCGTCCACGGCGCAAAACAGCTCCTCAGCACGATGGGTGACCACACGCATTGGTCGAACCCTGACCACAGCTGCACAGGTGTTCCCGGGGTTGTATGCATCGCCGTTAGATCCTATGTGTTCCAACCTATGTCCGGGATTGATTTTATGATACAAAATGTGAGATCTGTTATAATAATGTATATTGTCTGAATTAAAAAGTTTACGTGAGATTAAGAAGGAACTTCCGACCATTGAAAAAATAAAAAAACAATTACAAGAAGACATCAATTATCAGGGTTCAGAACGAAGTCT
>JAOPUG010000333.1:21933033-21944990 GCA_027564375.1 Micropterix facetella | reverse complement strand
AGTATACATACATACAAGAAAATAATCATATGGGCCGAAGTTTGACAAACCCTTGGGTTTTCCTCCTGCCCCAGTTTCATTTTAAAAATAAAATTTGATGATTTGCAGACGTTGTTCTTTCCATGGTGATATTCCATAGACTACTGAATAGTTCAAAATAAATTTGACATACTCGTATGTTGTTTTAACAACATGGATGCTATAACCTAACAAATTTCGAGCGTATTTACTGAAATACCCTTTATATATTCGTCGCCATTTTATCGTAACTTTATTTAATTATTAAGAAATATATATGTAATGGGTATGATTATTGTTTTGGATCAACACACTGGCCGAGAGAACTGAAGGCAAACTTAAGCGAGATTTTATACAAACGATTTTATACAACAGGGAATTGTTTAGATACATTCTGCGAGTATATTAAAAAGGTATAAACTTCGTTAAAAATGTTGCTTTTATGTCCACCATAAAATATACATAATTTTATTATTATAATATTATGTAATATATTATAATTTACCATGATACATAACATAGTGGAAAGGTTCAGAAGAATATGTGTCACATCGGTTCATCCTGAAATATTTCAAATTTTACGTTTTTTTGGATATTTTCACTGGAAACTTCATCTTTATAAGCTATGTACCTATCTCTATTTACAGGTATTCAGAAGACGATTCCGATGCCGAAACGTTAGCAGAAATGAGAGAATCAGTTCTACAAGCTGTCTCTAGTCTAATAGATGAAAGCCTTAGTACGGAACCGGATCAGGGAAAAGGCAGAAAGAAAACTGTGCAGGTAAAGATATTCTTATTATGAAAAGTGACGCTTATGTAGACCGACGATCGGCAACAGGTTGATCGCGATCAAGCGGTCGATCGCCGCCACCTTGATTTTAAATAATAATAATAATAGAAATCTTATTGACTCTTCCAAAAGCATCCACTTATTATCGTAATATATAACTCACTAACTGAAGTGAGTTATATATTAAGATTCGCGAACCCGTCATCCCGAGGTGTTTCAACGAACTTAATCGTTATATCGCCCCGAGATGAACGCAGAAATTTTTAATAAAACAATCTACTTACACAATATTACCAATAGCCCGCGTGAGTCTGACACCTTACCACGAGCCACTGGGAATTTTCAAACCCAGTGGGGCCCTCGTGCCGACGCTCTAAAATTTAGACGGATTTCTCCATCCACGCGTTTTGTTACCAGAATAACGCGGTATTCCGCATCTCGAAGCTATTGCAGACACAAGGCGTCCTTTACACGGTTCTACCCAAGATTGGGTGGCCAATAGGTCGTTTCTAAGGATATAGGGATAGGTGACATCAGGTTATCTACTCCCGCGTCGTAGGTCACTTTACGCTTCCAGACCCTCTGTATATTAGTCAGTTGAACAATGCCAGTATAAACCGACCAATGCATCAACCATCCAGGGCTGCCCAAGGTATTCCCTCAGATCCAGCCGAATAGCGCGCATTCATCGGTTTAATCCCTCTTCGAGGAGGCTGCCGGTAGGAGTTGAGATGTGAGTTGTGTCGACCGTGTTGACAAATTGGCCTTATGGCCCGAGCTGTACGGCCCCATTGGGCCCCCGGAGTGGGAGGGCAGCGGGTAGCGGGGGCAGCTGGGGGAAGCGGCCCGTTGAACGTTTGAAATTCGATCTATTTGACGGGCATCTGAGGGGCGCTACAACCAACATATAAAAATAACGTACATCCTGTTATTATTACATATAATAATAATAGACATCCTGTTATTTTAGACTTACTGCTTTCGTCACTGCCCTATAAAATAGTTTTGAATTATGTAAAATAGCTTTGTTAACACATTATTTTCATGTCTTGCCCTACCCTTTCCTATGATGTTACTCCTTTCCCTTAACCCAAAATAATCAGATTTTCTGTCTAACCACAATTCATGCATCAAGTGCATGATACAAATAATATAAATCATATCTGCTAATCTAGGTGCGGATTGATTCAGAGGCGTGGCGTGCAATGAAATAAAAATGTCAACAGTCATAATGATGAAACAAATAATACAAGACTAAATGTATTACACACTTAAACCAGTATGCTACACCTCGATTACACATTATAGTAATGTTTCGATTATACGTAACACCATTACACTGGATCTTAAGACATTATCATTCGAATCGCCATTATTATTGACATTACTACAAGCTGAATTCTGTGAGTCTTCTACCAGTGGTCCAGAAATAATTGTGTATTATTCGTATTTCCAATAACTTAAAATGCAACTGATCTCGCTCTACAAGACGGTACACTAATCGTTCTTAGCCGTCCATTTAATGGGTCCTAGTTGTATACAATGTTCGCAGCTGCCACACAATAGTAACAAAGCCTTTGCTGGCAGTCAGATTGCCCATATTAAGCAACTTGCCAGGGCCATCAGTTTTGGCTGAAGGTGCAGTGCGTATAATACTGACAGATTTGTAAAGTCGGCAACGATGTTCTACATACCAGGAATAGTCCAAACATTACCGAGTACGGTGACACGTCTTGTCAGAACCGTGTCCTTGTTTGACCACTATTTTAGTCGGGTTATTAAAGGAGATCGTTATTTGAGGACCTCACGTCTTAGTTTTTTCTCAAGGTGTAGATAGCTTTTTATTCTGACGGCTGTCCTATCTGAAAAATGTCGAAAAATTACCGAAAATAATATTTCTTAAATATTTTTTCATCTTGGAAGAAGTCTATTAGGCAAAATAATGAAAAATTGTACAAAATAATTATGCCCTGATATAGAGGATCCAGACCCCTAATTCACTGGGGGTATAACCATGTAAACCCAATTAAATGAAGAATCAAACTTAAATTGTGTACTATTCGGACGAAATTTTGCCTGCGGCGTCCAACTTGGCTTGCCCCTTATAAATATTTTAAATACAAATATAACAAAAGCTCTAACCCTAACCTCTCTGATCTCATATTAGATCTCACGACAAGCAAAGCCGTGAAGTAGCTCTTCTGTGAGATTTGGTTTCCGACCACTGATGTAGACTATACTGTACCCCCTTAAGTTATCTTAGGATATAGGCGACTTCATATTCAGGTTTACGCCACGTACGGGGCGCGACGGCGATCTGGCCACATCATTAATTTGTAATATAAAATTATTTGCCACCTTCAATATGCCGGACAATAATTACAATAATACAAACGAAGTTCGTATGAATGCGACGTGATAGCCGTGCCATTTGTATAATAAACATTGCGTTTAATAGATTTAATTAAAGTACATAATAATATTTTTATTGACACAACAGTGGCACTTTAAACTCAGAAAGAGAGCTCGCCTTATAAAAGAAGTACCTAGCAAGGCGGGCTCAGATATACTTTACTGAGCACATTAGAAAAATTAAATTATACTTACAATTATTTAAATTGAGCTCAGATTTTTGGCCTGACATTTTGAAGCATATAACTAGATATTTCTGGATCTTAAATTTCGATCTTGGGACATGCGGTCACTCGCAGTTTGCTTTAACGTTTGACGACAGTGGAGCGAGTTTTATTAAATCATGCAATTCACCAAACATTACTTTAGTCATGCGAAAATATATAAAAAATGACCATAATTCTAACCAACTCAGTCACTAGTTTGTGAAATTCTGCTTTAGTTTCTCTTTCTCATTTCTAGGGTGAACCTAGTACCTACTTGTATGGACATTTTTTCTCCTTTTGATAAATTGTGTATAATAAAATAACGCAAGATATAATAAATCTTCATCAGAATCACAGCTGAAAAAAATATATTTCACCGTAAAAGCAACTTTCGCAAGCAAAAATTTAAAAATGATGACGCAGTAAACGCTGTATCACGTACGCTGAATCTGTATACACCACGAAAAGTAGGGTGTCATCAGAATCCATCTAAATAGATGCTATCGCGATGGAGGTCGTAAATATTACAGATTGCACTCACATATGCCATAATAAAAGTGTATGGTTTCTGATAAATTAAAACAGTTATAATGTTTATATGATATTATAGTTTTTCAAAGTTCTCTCCCTGACAATTTATACGTTTTTCTATTTTTGAAACCATTGGAAAAAGCAGTTGGCCCAGTCTTCTTTAGAGGCCTTCTAGATGGCTTTTCGGAACGCTATCATAGCGACCGCTTCTGAAGTCGTGGACCGTATACCTCGAAGTTAATCCTTAATTTTTGGAAACGGAAATAAATCACAGGGTGCAAGGTCTGGACTGTACGGAGGATGCGTCATCAGTTCCACTTGTGCGGTCTTCAAAAACGCCGTCGACATATTAACGGAGTGGGTGGATGCATTGTCGTGATGGAGAACTACTCTGCTGCGAGGACGCTTTTCACCAACTTTTTCTGAAACACTGGTCAAGCAAATGTTAATGTATCAATCTGCAGTGACTGTTCTTTGCTTTTAATAGAAAATGTCGTGTAATGTCCCATCTTATTAACTGTTAACGTTAATTAAATGTTAACGAACCAATTTTCAGTGACTTCTTTGGTTTTCAAGTGAAATTGTCTTGTAATGTCCCATTTTATTATTTTACCAGTGCGTCGACCTTTCTTGACTTTTTTGGCAAATTATCCAAAGGAAAGGCCCACTCCGCCGATTGACTATTTCTTTCAGATTCTTAACAGTATACCCAGCTTTCGTCTCCTGTTACGATAAAATATACTGCTAATGATTGTTCTCGGTCGTATTTTTTTATCATTTCATCACACCACTCGTTATGCTATCGTAAACGCTATCGTTTTTTTTAAATTCCGTTAACTCATATGATATCCATCTCGAACAAAGCTTCCGAACTTTCAGGTGTACTTACGAAATATTTTACACTTGGCTCATTCCAATGTTGTACGAGTTTGCTGACACTAGTTGTGGTACAGAATCAATTTCAGTTTCTGTTTTAATTTCAGGTTCTTGGAGATGAATATGTCCACGTTTGAATTAATTATACCAGAAGTTCACAGGGCTACAAGACGTGGCTTCATCGTTAAACACTAATTGAAATATTTTGCAACTTTCCTGTTGACTTAAACCACAGCGAAAATCGTAAAAAATCATACATCGAAAATAGTCTCGACTTAAATCCATCATTAGTAAACACGCAATTTACAAGATAGCGCCACAAAGAAAAAACTAATGACAGTCGTAAAAAATAAATTGTATTCTATAGCCAAAGAGTTACGGTTTCAAATATAGGAATTACTTTTATGATATATTTAATGCAAATGGCCAGCTACAGAAACTTTCAGTGTAATATCTCCTCATACTAGTTGGTAAAGAAAGTATTTCTTTATACATTGTTCCTTCATTTCTGATCGTATGTGATATTTTACCACGCCTCTTCATTCACCCAATCTAGCTGGAGAGTCTTTATGAATTTTAAGACTTTCTCATAATTTCAGACTTTCACAGTATTATTGACATACCTATTGTATATATGACAATGATAGAGTATTTCGTATATGATTGGTTCAAATCAAATACCTATAGGGGACTAGTAGGCCAGTCAGTGTATTGGTTATTATTCTGGTAGTTTTTTAATGAATTATACGATAAAATACAATAAAATTAACTACTCCAGTGGATAGGCAAACCTACACTTGGATGCGTCAAAAAAATAATTTACTGCTGCTTGCTGTCGCTCTCGTAGGAATATCTATAGCTCTGGTTATATTATTAGACAGACAAAGATCAATAATAATTAAAGCATCACCATTATAGCTTTTTCCGAAAAAATGACGGCAAAACCAGCACACAGTATTATTATGGAAAAGTTCCTAGCTAACTTTTTTAGTACTATTTTTAGGGTACTTAAGAAGGTGTGAAAAGGGTTTGACTGTGAAAAGGAAAAGTCATCGGACTCAGGACTTCTATATAAGCAAAAACATATGCGAATATTTTTTCTTCTTATGTGATTATGCCAAGTTCTATGGAATTATAGGTTTTATGGAATTATACTTCTTTTTTGTCAACATTTCCATTACTCCCACCTTTTCATATCTTGGTACGATTACTGTATTTTTTTATTTTGTTGTTATCCTGAAGTATGTTGTTATCAGGATTAAAGTAAGTATTAAATATCGAGTCGCGCGTATTTATCTAAAGAATAAGAAAAAGCAGTTGTCATTCAGAAATGAATAAGTAGTTCAAAGCCCACACCTTGAAGAGATGGGGGCTCGCAGTAAACATATCCAGATCGGGAGCTGTCAAACATAGTGCATTTATTTGCCTTAAGGCGCGCGTAAGCAGACTCCACCGACTAAAGTAGTTACACGAGGACGGCTCCGCAAATAGATGGTGTGATCGAGCACACATTTAATTTTCCGGAACAAAGAGACTAAACTTCAACTTTTCCTCGGATCAACTTAAAGACGTAGGCCATGGAAAGCATTTTACTGTGCAATTAAGGGAATTATAACCCAACATACCTAGTAAAAAACGGGTAGGGTATAAAAATGGATAGTATCCATATTGCTTGAAATACAAGAAGCGTAAAAAATATTTTTGGTTTTTTTCCAACATTGCGATATAACGATCCTCATGCGGATTCCATATAATTGTATTTGTATCCAATCTACTTCTAAAAATTGTATTATATAGTATATGCATAACCCGGATATTGTGAAAATGCTTTAGTTTACGAATGACGAAACCTAGGAATTAAAAGAAGTCTTGGATAAATCAGCGATGTACTCCTTGAATGTAAGATGAGGATCGAAGAGAACTCCAATATCATTTACTTTCGAAACTCTAATGAGCACATTAGCTGCGATGGAGTAAATATATCAGAGGTGCGGTCGATCTGGTGTATGTCATCACTGAGCATTTAGTTGTATAGAATGAGTGAGTTTTATTCTCGCTCCAAGACCAAACGGAATCAATATCACGCTGGAAAATCTGGCAGGCCACAGACGTTTCAGTGGACATGTACAATTTAATATCGTCGGCAAACATTAAACATTGTGCCGACACGATTACTTTACATAGATCATTAACAAAGAGATTGAATAACAAAAGCCCGAGGTTTGACCCCTGGCAGAGCAGGCATAGTACACCATAGAACAAAAATTCCACTGCTGTCTATCACTCAAGTAAACAGCAAAAACTTTCAACAGATTACTTGAGAAACCAGCGATAGCTAGTACTTTGAGTAAGACATCATTGTCAACTCTGTTAAATGCCTTTCTGAAGTCCAGGTATACCACATCTAATATATAAAGGACGGAAAGGTTGGTAGTGGTAGACTGATTCGGACGGAACCCGTGCTGGACGTCTAACAGTCTTCCGCACACTTGGGTGTAAATATACCGGTGGAGTATTATTTCAAATAGGTTGGGGAAGACAGATAACACCGCACCGACAGGCACAAGAGTATGAAGCCCCATCATATATGTATGTAATTTTCAGGGGCACTCCAGAGGTTGCCCGCTGGCTGCGAATGTAATCCCAGAAACGAGAACTGTCCTCTATTATAGAATCCTCAATGCTATGAATATAATTAATATCGGCTATCCTATTACTATATTTTTGATGCTAGGCCGTAACTCAACAAACTTCTCTCTATGAGGAAGTGATTGGTCTCTCGTTTCCAGCATTCATGATTATAAGACTTACTGCGAATGTCGCGGATTATATCCGCAGTGAACCAACGAGGGCATGCATACTTTCCGGTTAAGAGTTTCCGCGTGTACTGCGGAATGCAGCAATCAATGACACATGACATAGAGTGCATTATAGAAGTAATCGCCAGAATCGTTGACATCTCTGATGCGGTATAAGATGCTCCAGTCAAAATGGGAAGCGAGGTCGTACAATAAATTATAGTTACCACGTTTAAAATTCCAATTCTTCCTAACTACTGTGGTAGGTAGGGGTTAGTACCAGGGGAGATGTTACAACCTCTATACGTCTTGATTTGTGGATCATAATGTCTGGGCCCGACCAAGTGACAAAGCGGCCATCATAGCCCAAACTACACGAAAACATTATGATCCACAAATCACGATAGATTAAAAAATCATAAATCTGTCGTGATTTGTGGATTATAACGGTTCCGTGTAGTCTGGGCTATGATGGCCGTTATGTCACTTGGTCGGCCTAGCACGCGGAGCAGCACCTATCCAGGAGCCTCCTCGCAGAGGGACCAACTTGAGATGTCACCTACGAGCGAACTCGTCCACCCCGGAGCGTTTTATCGATATGTTCTTTCTATCACCCCGAGGCGAAACGCAGAGACTTTTGTCGACACGCCGACAGGTGAACCCGCTGTGCGGTGGATCTCCGGACGGAAACTCGGGCTGATCTGGACAGCTGTCGTACGGGGCAGGCAACCCGGCAGTGCTGTCACTGACTAATACATGGAGGAATTTAAAAAGTATGCTTCTTAAGAAAGCGGCGGTAAGTAGGGACCTCAAGTTGCTTATCCTTAGAAACGTTACGTGGGCCACCCGATCTCCGGTGGTAATTGCCGAGCAAAGGACGCCCCGTACCCGCGATATTTCAGTAAGGATTGCCGCTCGCTTGAGGTAGAGGACCGCGCAGGCGACCTCGAACCTGCAACCAGACGGGCGGTCGGAGGAATCCGACTAAATCTGGGAGTCAAGGGGTGAGGCTGCCCGCAGGGTGGTACTTCCCTGTGCCTCGCCGCAAGGTGTTGGCCTCTGATGGGCATATAGTGGGGCTTGGTAAGCAATTTGTCTACCTCCCCAAATCTCTTTGTTTCGCCTCGGGGTGATATAACAATAAAATTCGCTGAAACGCTCCGGGATGGACGGGTTTGCCCGTAGCAGTTGCCATACAATCAATCTGTCATGATAACGGGTTCATAATGGTTCCGTGTAGTCTGTGCTATGATGGTCGTTATATATCACTTGATCGGCCCATCTCGCAGAGCAGCCCCTATTCAGGAGCCTCCCCGAAGAGGGGACCAACCCGGTAAACCCACTGTGCGTGGATCTGGCGACGGAAACTCAGGCTGATCTGGATAGTTCTCGCACGGGGCGAGCAAACCGGCCGTGCTGTCACCGACTAATACATGGAGGAATTTAAAGTGTATGCTTCTTAAGAAAGCGGGGATAAGTAGGGACCTCAAGTTGATTTTCCTTAGAAACGTTACGTGGGCCACCCGTTCTCGGGTGGTAGTTGCCGAGCAAAGGACGCCCCGTTACCGCGATATTCCAGAAGGGAATGCCGCTCGCTTGAGGTAGAGGACCGCGCAGGCGACCTCGATCCTGCAACCAGATAGGTGGTCGGAGGAATCCGACTAAATCTGGGAGTCAGGGGTGAGGCTGGCCGCAGGATGGTACTTCCCTGTGCCTCGCCGAAAGATGTTGGCCTCTGACGGGCATGTGGTGGAGCTCGGTAAGCAGATTCACCATGTAGGTTCCTCATTCGAGGAGGCTCCTGGATAGGAGCTGCCACGCTAGTTGAGTTGACCACGTTGACAAATCGGCCATCATAGCCCAAACTACACGGAACCGTTAGAAACCGGCGGATGATGGTGTTTTCTACTAGGTTAAAAAACGATGTATAGACAGAGTCAGAGGTCATGGGCGGAAAATAATTCACAAATAAAAATAGAGGAAATGATTTGTATACCAACTTGACACATAGCATCTCACATTCGCATTGATATTGCGGTATTCGATGTGACTCAAACACGATTTAGTAGCGAGGAAAACTCCGCCGGCAAATGTTCGCCTATCTCTACGATAAACAGAGTACATTGGCGGCGAAAATAACTCGGGGTCATGTACGCTATCTTCCAGCCACGTCTCGGTGACAAATATGACATCCAATTCAAGTATATGCACGCCGATTGAAAAAACGCTAATTTTCGATTACAACCCGTGAACATTTCCCGGACAACGGATTCACCGGGTTGATCTCTTTTCGAGGAGGTTTCCAGATAGGAGCTGCCCCGCGAGTTGAGCCGACCAAGTTGACATTGTAGCCATTATATCCCAAGCTACACGGAACCGTTAGGAACCCAAGTTCATATCAGAACAATATATATGAACTACGGCTTAAATTTAATCATTTTAGGATAAAATTGTATAACCGGTAGCATGCGAGCGATTTGAGAAGGAAAACAAAATTCTCCGTCTTTCACCAAACGTTGAATAAAATCTAGGGTTTTCAAGACGGATTTTCTAATATAAAATTGTTATAGTTTTTCCTGTATTATATTCAGTTTTCAAGATACGTATTTTTTCACAATCTTGTGATGGAGGGCAGGAGCGTGGAGGAGCGACGCGGGCGGTCAGTAGGCGACAGAGAAAATCAGAATAATCTAACAAAAAAGTAGCGATATACATCGGCAGCTTTACCCCGTCCCGTGATTGGTAACCCCTGATATCCAAAATAGATTAGAACCAATTCCAATAATGTTGTCTCGTCATCATGATTCCAAAAATACCCATATACGCTACGCTTGCTCTACCTATTGGTCAGATCTCCAGGCCAAGTAAACCAGGATACACCTGCAGCGGTCCCCAAATTGGTTTAAACCCTATTCCAAAAGGTTTGTTTCATCACCACGATTCCAAAAATACCCATATACGCTATGCTTGCTCTACCTATTAATCAGATCCTCCTTCAGGCCAAGTAAACCAGGATACACCTGCAGCGGCCTCCAAATTGGTTTAAAACTTATTCCAATAAGTTCTTCCGTCACTACTATTCCAAAAATACCCATATACGCTATGCTTGCTCCAGGCCAAGCAAACCATGAAGCACCTGCAGCAGAATCTGCGGGACTCGGATCGAATTTCCTGACACAAACGCACAAACAAACGCACAGCATGCATTATACCATATAGCCCGTCCTACGTAATACTATGGACGGGTCAAAAAGCCTTTTTACGACCAAAAAAAGGACATCCTGTTTCAAGAGCCTTGGGAGTTATTCCTATTTATTATACTGACAACTTAATGTATAGTATTGAAAACCATAATAACGTAGACAGATATTTTTTCTGTAATAATCGCCTATAAAAATCTTACTAAAGACCGTAAAGAGATCAATTTTTACAAGTTGCGTGTTTCATCTGAGGAATTAATAAACGTCTGAAAGCTTTTACTCGGATAAACAGAAATGCCCTTTCAATGAATTCCGCTTTCTGAAGATTTTCGTGATTCCCTGCTCATTTTAAAGCTACTTACTTAATTCACCGTGAATAATGTTTTAACTGAGACATGCCTTCGCCCATTGCTTATTCGGAAGAGAGGAAAATTCAATTTTCAACGTTTTATGGGGGACCAGTAATGCTGCGTCGTTTGCCTGAGTTAGGCAGCCGCCATCGCTCTACTTTCTAAAATCGAAGATTAAAGGGTCTGTGTATGTTTTTGAATATTTTTCAGTGTATTATCACGTAGCAACCTAAATGCAGCAGCGGATTATTCAGATTTTTTTCTAAGTAGACGCTTTCTTCCGAGAAATGTTAATATTAGAGCTTTAATTTCCTTTGCGCCTATTACGCGTATACAGGCAATTTGATATTATTAGGAAATTCATCTTTATGTAATTTATTATATTCAATTACAATTTATATTGAATATAATAAATTGAAGTGTCTTCATTTATTTTATATATAATTAATTCGTTTTTTTGTTTATACAGAACCACAAACAAAAATAAAATATTCTTCATAAATCACACATATATATATTATGTAAATAGCACAAAAAGCTAGCGTATTACATATTGAAATAATATGATTTAGATTTTGGCGTAGTGTTTTTGGTGAGGAGCCAGACCGTTGGCAACCCTGCGTCCGAAATCGGGATCAACCTTGTGGAAGTTCTTGATTCCGCGTTCTTGGATAAAGTGTGCAGCATCTTTGAGGTGGTCGACGACGTTCTTGATCAGGCGCTCCCGCTCTTCCGCATTAAGAACTTCGCGGTAGAATATTCCAGGCTGTCTAA
>JAOPUG010000333.1:21874550-21884586 GCA_027564375.1 Micropterix facetella | reverse complement strand
GTTGTAAACCACCACATGACGAACAATTTTGCTCTTATTCGCTCGGCTCCAACTTGTGGTTGTGATTTTCTCCAAACATGTAAGGAACTTGCAAGTATCTGAAAATTTTCAAAAGCTGCGAAAATATTCAATTGGGTGATACATATAATTTTAAATAGATCGTCATTCTGAAAATAATAAATGAATTTGGGAATTGTTGTGGTTTCGGATGTAGGCCAATTTTTAAAGAAAATAAAAACAAACTACTAAATTATGTCATTTTAATGTAAAATACGATAGGTGATTACACCGGAAACCATGAAATGTGGAAATATTGACCGAAAAATAAGTATAACTACAACTTCAAAAACGCGTATTTTGTGGGGCATTTTTCAAAAATACACTTTTGCGACGAAAAGTTTCAGAAAATAGCATAAAACCCCAAAACAATGCGTTTTTAAAATTAGGCATGGGAAAAATGCTTTAAAAAACTAACTTAGCCTACCGCCTTGGAGATGTTATGGAGAGTCCCGGCGAAGATTTTACAGATTCGGATTCAGTGTAGTGAATGTAGTCGGATGGTGTTAAAACAACGTCAATATAAGAAGTGAATGAGAATCTTGAAAAATACCTGAATTTGACCTATTGGGTCAAATGCGTTAACGCATGGACGAGTTATGTCATAATTTAGACATTTAAAGGTTAAGAACTTGTAAAATGAGTTTAACCGAATAAAACCACCCCAAGACAATAACAAAATATCAACACCATAATTGATACAATTCTCTATTAAAGTCTCAAACACAATTATCTAATTCGAAAAATAAATACCAGATACGATATGCTTAACATGCACAAAATGTAAACAGGGGAAGTAAAAAAAAAATTGGGAGAACAGTAAGCACTTACCCAATAAATGGATTTGCCCCTCAAGTCTAGTCGAGACTGTCGAGAGTCTCGTTTCGAGACACTATCAGTCTCGTCTCGAATTTTCCTAGATGAGACTACATTTTTAATGAGACGAGACGAGACTCATCCAAGTCTCGTTTCGTTTCATTTCGCGCCCATCACTGATCACAGCAAAAGCCTCACAGCATTTAAATACCCTATTGTCGACGGCGCCAGATGTAGACACATTTATAAGTCCAGCGGAGTCTTGAAAATAGCCTCGAAGGTTTTATTGGTTTAGTTATGAAATATTATGTTTTTATTTGGTTTTCTGTATTGTTCTTGCAATGTTTATTATGCGTAGTTAAAATTGTTATTGGTGTATTCAGTTTCCTGCTTCAGTATTGGAATATATGTACCTAGTCTGTAAGTTTGCTCCAATAAACATAACGAGTTAATTGATATGCTATGTCTCGTAGAGATATATATGCAATAATTTTGAAAAAATGTTTCTAAGAAACTATATTTCATAACTATTTTATGCATACCTCTACAAGACATAGCATATCAATTAATTCGTTATTTTTATTTTTATTTAAGCAAACGTACAGACTAGGTACATATAATCCAATACTGAAGTAGGAAACTTAATACACCAATACTAATATTATATACGCAAAATAAACATAGCAAGAACAGTACAGAAAACCAAATAAAAACTTAATATTTCATAATTGAACCAATAAAATCTACGAGGTCATTTTCAAGACTCGGTTGGACTTATAAATGTGTCTACATCTGGCGCCTTCAACAATAGGGCATTTAAATAATGCTAACCTCACACATATCATTCATGTTTTTCATCTAAAATGGGTTCAGAATAACATATTAAACGCGAATAGCATTCAAGGTCAAAATTTTTATGTTTGCCTTGGATTGAATTAAAAACATTTAGATTAATGTTAATGTTTGCTTTGCAGGTTACATCACATGTTCCGAATTCGGCCTGACTGAGACAGAACTACTGGAATTAATGATGCCGACTTCCAATAGTGACGCCGTCATATCCTTGGCAGACGGGAATTTTAATTTTAGCACCTTGTGCGTCGCTAAGCACTTAATGGGTGAGTACTTTTAAAGAAACTCCGGAAATATGTAGTCGAAAATGATTTGAATAGTAATTACCAAATTTACTGGGTGCCTTGAATTTCTATCGATACTAGAGCATTAGCGAATCATAAGTATATACACGATAAAGTAACGCTGAAACAGTGACTCCACCTTTGGTTGTCGGTCCCAATACCTTTGAATTTGTTAAATAAATCCACGTAGCTCGGCTAATTAATTACCAGCGACAACAACATACATTGATGAGCTGAAAGTACGTTGGTCACAGAGAGGTTTTGCTTCAAACTCCAGTGTCAAATGATATCCCATCTGCTATCCCGAAGGATGAAGGTAATCCCTACAAGATATTCATCAAACCATTCTTAACTTACTCTTCAGAAATATGGCCTAACACCAAAGCGAATGAAAATGCACTAGGTGCCTCTGAACTTAAATAACTTGGCAGGCTTCTCGGTGCTGTGCAAGAAGACGGAATGTAGAGAAGACTAAAAACGACGAACTATATAATGATGTGCATGTTGTGAGATTACTGTAAATGGGAACTCAGTCAGTCATTGAAGCGCATTCTTTGTGGAACACCTGAATACTCTAAAATAAAAATTTCCTGTATAGCACCCAGATTTAATTTTTCTCAATTTTCCAAATTTTAAAAAAATATATGGAATAGTTATTTATTTAAGAAAGATAACGTGAGTCATGGTTTTAGTTTAGTTGGCTAATGTTTTCAGTTAATGCACTACAATGCGACGGTTCAAAATTTGCCAAAAATGTAATCGTCGAAATGTATGTAATCGTCGCCTTAATTGCTATTTTGTAAAATTATACTGTATAGTTTGTATGGGTAAAAAAATGTATGGTTAAAAAATACATTATCCAAATGGCATCTGTGACGTAATTAACATTCCTCTAACCTGGAGCTGATCGGTTAAGCATGCACACTTTATTTCAGTTGCAATGGGCTCGATTGCATGTCTTCGTGACTAATATTGGAAATTAATTATTATAGAACTAATATTGGAAATTCATTATTGTGTTACATAACATTAATATGAGAATTACGTCTATGCGAACAATCTTACCTCTCATCGGATCCACAGCTAAAATCTGAAATAAGTTCATGTGAACGGAACAGGGCTATACGTTTAATTTTGCCACACCCAAAACTACTTGCCGAACTAATAGGCATTTGAATAAATTTGAACACTTAAAGTGCGGCCTCAGAATATCTGTTTTTTTTCGTAGGGTAGTTTTAATGCGGAAAAGTGACAATCATTCATTTCACATTCCGTTCTAACGTATTGCTCTGTACCATTCACATGAACTAATTTCCGATTTTATTTCACGAAGAAATGCAAATGAACCCACTATCGACTTCAAATTAGTAAGAGCAGTAGGATTGATCGCACAAACATCATTTTATTATGTTTTACGTAACAAAATAATTAATTAATGCACTTAAATCAGGGGCACAGTTAATATTGCACCTTGTTGATATACCTTATCACGAAATTTCAGAAATTCTAAAGATTGACGTTGTCGATCTTCTTAATTTTTTATATGATTTGAATTTTGTATACAACACAAAGAAACAACTTTCACATTAAAATTGAATGCAGCGACGTTTTTTTTATGTTAAGGCCGTGTACAAAGTTAACGGGCGTATTTTAAACAATCTGAACATCTCTTTCGCACACATAGGCTACACCGAAATAGAGACTATTAACGAGATTGCTTCATCTCACTTTGAGCTTTGTATGCGGAAATTGTGTTTATTATTCCATAGATCGAAGAATAATAGGCATTATGAAAAATTATCAGGTATGTTTCTCAATCCCTTACTTAGACATGTATGAATGTAAATTTGAATTATATAGAGGCAATGAGGACTAAAATACGAGTAATAAAAAAAAACAAAAAAAAATGATGTGACTGTGACTTTTTCCATCGAGACATTTTTTAGTTACTCTGTTTCTATCAGGACAAACATTTTAATGTTAAATAAATTCGAGATTAATATGTGACGATTTAAATGTGCTTAGCAGACTATATACGACCCTTTAAAAAAATTGTTTGTGAACGGACTTGACTTGCACAAGTTGAACAATTTGAAGAATTCTTAAGCAATGTAGATACCCTGGATACCATGGATATTGCAAATCACGTGATTTTAATCAGTCCTATTTTCAAAGAATATTAGTACTCATGCTAAATGAATGTCCCACGATGGGTAAACGACGTAGTCAGGCACAATATCACTGAGCTTTAGCCTTCACGCCAGAGAGTAAATGAAAAAAATCCTGTATGTTTTCTCCGCTCATTTAGAAACATGTGTAAATATAACGGGGGAGTAAATTTACATTCTGACCTAACAATAAAATTACGGCATTTACTACAATGTTATCTTGTAAATATCAGAATAATGTTAGAAAATAACTATAGCGCTAGTGAAGTAGATACTCCACGATTTAAATTTTGTCAGATCTCCACTGTCTCTGTATCTGTAATAAGTGTGAAAGCGTATCTATCGGGATAAATGGGGCCCGATTTTAATTAAATTGCCCCTCGCCGTTCCATACTTTACCTATTTTAGAGGAATTTAAGGTCAAGTTATACGGTTGTCTTTCATCAATATTAGAGCATCTAGATATATTGAGCTACTAAACCATACTCTTAGCTTTTCAAGATAACGACAGCTAACGAAAGGGCAAAGCGTGCCTTTGTAACGATTGCTATGCAATATTGTAATGAAATTCGCTAAAATAGTGACATGTCCATAATAATTAATACATTTCATGGTACCACTAGCATAGTATAAAATCAGGTCTTAATATTATAGCATCGTGATTGTAATAACTGAATCAAAAATTAAAGAAATAAAATGAAATCATACATCTAACAATAATTAAAAATATATAAAAGCCTCAATAGTTATATTAAAGCAAAACCTGCATTATCTCACTACAAACCCTTCAAATAAGGTGAATCCTTATACAAAAATCATAATATTAAAGAGTCACCTCATCTGTATGGTAAACAGTAATATATTAATAATTACATAATACACAAATCAATACATACTTGATGAAAGAACAGGGGGAATACATCTCATTGTCAGGAAATAGCATTGAAACTTGCAATAATAATTATCACGGATCATTTATCAAGATTTACGTACAATCTCTGTTGGAATATGGATTCCATATCTGGAATCCATAACATATAAAAAATTTAAAAGGTTTATAGAAGGTTTACTCAGATATCTCGAGAACTAAAGTATGAGGAAAGGATGCATTTCTTAAAGCTGATATTATTAGAGGACCGGAGTAGATGTTATGATATGTAAAATACTCGTGATATATACATATATAATGGTGATATATAAATAAAAACATATAAAACACTCCATAACTTCTACAATGGTATTGATGTAGTATAGACGAAATCTTTACTACAACCAAAACACTCATCTTTTTGGACACTCTTTTAAACTTACCAAAATAGACCTTTCCTTCAACCCTAGAAAGCCCTTCTTCTGCAATCGCGTGGTCGACCAATGGCATAATCTTTCAAAGAAATTTTCAATAAATAACTAAGTGTTAAAAACTTTTTTGATAAATGTATAAGTGAACATAACAGAGACTAAAATTGCACTTCCGATATGATATGGGCATATCAACAGTATGCTGCTCATTCATAATTTAATAAAATGATAATAATAGTAACAAAGAAACTTTCTTAAAATCAGTTATAGACGGATTTTAAAAATAGTCAGTAAAAATTGTCATAGATTGTGTACGTAAACCCGCTCCCAATTGATTCCACACAATCTCCAAACAATAAGAGAAACTTATCTTGATGCTAGACTTCGTGTGTTTGGGAATGATGGTCAGATGACTAGGTGCCAGAGCTGGGCATTTCTGATTTTTTTCAAAAGCCGATGCGTCTGCTTCTGATATTATAGAGTTGCATGCTTCTTAAACAGCTACAAAAATCATTGGGCTTCTCAGGCGCTGTACGGTAAAAAGCTTTCTTTTGACAGAAACTATGCGTGCTACACATATGCTTCTATTTAACGACAGGGGGAACTGTGACTATAAAACAAGCGCAATTATTAAGCAGCGCAATAAAAATTCCAATGAAAAAATATGAAACCGAATTATTATATGAGGAAAAGTTGTATTTTATTGGAATAAAGAGGCAAAAAAAATATTTATTATTTTACACTATTTTGGCATTAAGAGATATGCTAACTTTAGAGGTTTTCAGACTCGTTCTACGATTATCAATAATATAACCGGAAGTAGAAAATATTCTTTCACAGGACAATGATGTCACAGCGAGGTTGCTTTTATTATTGTTTTTTTTTAAATTAGGGTAAATGGATTTATATTTTCGCAATCATTCTACTTGATATTTTCGCAATGATTCATGCTTTTTGACACAGAACCACAGTAGGTGCTCGTGTAAGATATGAATGCGCATCTCCAGATCAGCTCACCCTTGAGTAAATGTAGGGGGGTTCTTTGAATCCCACTATCTTCGAAGTGTAAGAGGCCAAGTGGCTACCTCATATTTATAAAAGATGCTTGATTGAAAAGTGGGAAGATATGATTTAAGTTAATTTATATGTAATACCTAATTTTTTTACCCTTAGCACGAAACATGTTAGCCTGCTCTAACATTGAAAGACACTCGAATGGAGGTGTAAAGCCCTCACGATTAAGTCTAGCCCACCCCAATCGAGTTGCTGAATTTTAATTAACTCAGCGAACGCCGCGCTCCACCTTAGATATCCTTTATCCGTTTATCTGATCTCCGGAACTTAAACAATGATTACGAAGCCGTCTTAATCTCTATCTCTGCAGTACTGAAGAGCGTGATATTGCTTGAGATTTGTTATTTTCCCTAGCACTGGGTAGGATCAGTTAGGACACCTCCCTCGACCAATATTACCACGAGAATAATGTTCTTATTATTAGTTTACTAAATAATCGATCAACAAGAAAATAATTTCTTAGCTATCATTCTTGCATTTCAAGCGGCTTTACTATGAGCTCCAGAGTACCGTAAGTGTCAAAATTAGGGCATTTTCTGTTCCTGATAATAGTAAATGATCTGCCAAATGTGTAGAAATCGAAGTAATATTAAATGTTCGCAGGCGATGTCAAGTTATTTCCTACAATAATTAAGACTATCACGTCTACTATTACTCTCACATATTCTTGCACTTGCAGGAAGATATGGAGTACCTAAGAGCTCGGCTACACCTAATCCGTTTTCGGTCGAAGTATGCTCGGGCGTTGTCGCCAAACTCGGCCGATCGAAAGAAACGTATATAAAAATAACAGGAAAAGCAGCTATATACATCGGCAACGTTAGCCAGTCCCGTGATTGCTAATCCCTGACTTATCCAACATGGCTTAAAACCTATTCAAACAAGTTTATCTCGTCGCCAAGATTCCAAAAATACTCATGTACGTTACTCTTACTCTACCTATTGGTCAGATCCTCCTACAGGACAACTAAACAGGATGCACCTGCAGTAGCACCTGCGGGACTGATCGAATTTGCTGCCACCTGGTGGGGTTTAGGATCACCAATGAAAACTGCAACGAAATTTGTTTAAGATCGGACCCCGGGAAGCCTTCGGGCATAAGGACAAATAGACAAACAAACAAACGCACAAAGAAACGCACAGCATGCATCAGATTATATGGGCCGTCCTACATAATACTACGGACGGGCCAAAAAAGAGAGCATATACTACGACAACCGATATCGTCCAATGATGCACGATAAATACCGGTGAACCGACGAGTCCGAACTTATTTGGATTTCTCGCCGGTTTCTCGGCCTTTTATTGCGCTTATGCATGTCTTTTGATCTAAAAAATTGGACATTGGAAAATAAATATTTTTTTATAATAGGGCACCACACTGGGTCAAATTCTAAAAGTTATAACAGAGACATTGCAACACGACTATGGGCTGAAGTTTTATCAGAGATGGAAGTGCTGTTGCAGATGCCTGTTTGAAATATATTAAAACGTACTACAACATATTCTAAAATATCCAAAGAGTTTAATGGGATGTAATTTTATCTAAATCTTAAAAAAGGTGGTGGTATTCGCCCAGTTGTTTTCTATGCATACATATTTCATTAGCGACGACGGTAACGAATTAAATATCGAATTAAATCTTCCATTTAAAAAACTCGTCTTCACTCTATACGCTGCACACTCGGACTACACATTCAAAACCGGCATCGTCCGAGACTGTATGCAAATGAACGTCCGATATAGTCGTCCAAATGTCTGACCCAAAATCGGCCGATAATACGGTTCCAGCGTACGCGGACCGTAACGAAATGGGGTCCAAAGAAAACAATCGACTTTAGCCCAGCAAAATTTTCGATTGTCAACACCAGAAAGCGTACTCCTTTAATATATAAATCCTGTATAATAAAAGTAAACACGGTTTTGGCTTTCTTAAAGCATTACTATAATACGATTCCGATCGGCGCAAGGAAGTTACTTATAAAATATATTTAGGTTTGTAAATTAGTCTTTTAAAAAGTGACAAATTGTAATAAGAGGTACGTGGTTATAACCGCGAGGGACAGTGATAATGCATACGTAAAAAATGTGTGTTCAGAAGAGACGGCGGGTACTGCATGCATGCATAAACCGTTTGCATTCGCTTCAAGACTTGCCAGTGTAAATTGCTGTTATGTAGTTGGCGCCTGCGACTAGGCAGGTAGAGATGCATGTGCTGCCGAGATGCCAATTGCCTGCCTGCAATACCTACAAATATGTAAAAACATTTTATTGGAGATATTTTAGTATTGCGGTTAGGTATGCTTGATGAATTCAGTATCGTAGTATCGGTAAACACATATAGGAAAGTATCTACTGTTGTCATAATGTTTGTTTACCTACATATCTGGTTTTTTGAGCCATATACATATTACAACTTATTTAATCTAATTTTTCCTATATTGTTGACATCAAAGGTAAAAATCAACCCGATATAAACGGGACTGAAGTCTTGTATATCATAAATAGGCAAATTGCCATGTGGGATCTATATAACACTATAAAAGACCAGTGACTTTATTTCGACAGTAAACTGAATATTAATTATAATAGTGGCATAATTACAAAGAGGCACTCAGCACCCGATATCTTTAAATTCTCTACTCTGTTTTCTTATATAGAAACGAGCCCGTCGGACAGTTGCAAGCGCATATCGCGTTCTAGTTTGTTTGAGAACGTCTGCAGACGCCAAAATAAAGGTGGCGATAAAGCGTCGTCATCTTGGTGAGACATCACGTTAGCGCTGGCAGCGTGGAGGCGATATATACGTATGTATGGAAAGTTATTGGCGACAGGCGCTGCGATACTACATCGCGACCTGTTTGCAGACACTCTCAAAACAAACTGAAAAGCGATATGCACGATATACGCGTGCCACCCCGTTAACCGGCGAACTCGGAAACGGGCATCGACGCAGTCGCCATTGTCCAATAATCTCCATCAATGCATTAACAGCTAGATTTCGGTTACTGACGCTGAGACAGCTTATTATTTCGAGGTCTGCCGTGCATCCTGACAAAAAAGATAATGACAAGTTTTTGTCGTACCGCTTATAAATACCCTTATTATATTTTTGGTGTAGCGCCTCTACTTGTATGCAAGTGCACGTCCGGCCGGCGAGTGCATTCGTGGCGCGCATGCGCAGCTGGGGTGCGCGCGCGCGGTCGCTACTTGCGCGCACAACCTGCCCTGAGACGCACGCATGAGCAGCTTGCAGCACTGTTCTTCGCCCAATTCGCTGATGATGGAGAAGACGAGGAAGATGAACCATCGGAGGCGATTGAACCTGGTAAGTCCTAAACCATGTACGCAAACCTTGTAAGTCCATTGCATTCATGGCGTCAAAACAGTTATAATGAAAGATTAGATTAGCATCCCGGCACGGAATAATGAATACCCGGTCCACCAGTATATATATATATATATATATATATATATGTGTGTGTG
>JAOPUG010000333.1:21731520-21743261 GCA_027564375.1 Micropterix facetella | reverse complement strand
CTCGGGGTGATAGAACGAACGTATCGTTAAAACGCTCCGGGGCGGACGAGTTCTTCGTAGCAGGCGACATCTCGAGTTGACGGTTTTGCAAACGCTCGGTGGACACATAATGCGAACGTTAGGTAGAATAACGTAATGTTTCTGGAAATGATATTATTACTTCGGCCCTACTAAAAGGGGCCTCTAAGTCTTACAATCGTGCGAACAATGTAACGACATTAAATCGTCCAAAAAGACTTTTCTTGACGTTCCACATGCAGACACATACACATTTTTTATGGTTTAGATGGACTCTAGGACATGAAATTAAAACGTACAAAAAGACTTTTCACGATGCTACACATTACCTAAAGTCCATCTAAATAAACTAAAAAGAAAGTTGTGGCTGTTTGTCTGGATGTTATACACGATAACTCGAGTAAACTAAGTCCGTTTAAACAATTTCTCTAGCCAATCGATAGTTAAGGCCAATGCGCAAAGCCCAGTTGATTTTGAGGTCTGCACAACCTGCAGTTGGGGTACCTGCTATACAAAGTGTCCCCCTAAAATCAGTTTTTTTTTGCATTTTAGAGCTTGAAGCGGAATAAACGGCGGAAATAGCAAAAAGAAATAAATATAATTAACGATGATTAGCTGTTGTAGACTAACCTGGACATCTTAATATATTATATGTATTGTTAGATGTATTTCAAAATGACTATGCGCCATCTATCGGTCGTGAGGATAAACTGCGCGATGAACTACACGGTACGGACTCGCGACGAAGCGGTTTTGCGTTTCTGCTAAGATGAACGTCATTGAGCGGGAAGAAGAATTTTGGATTATTTTATCTTTTTTTAGAAACAACTTTTTTAACAGAAAGACAATATGGGCCGAAGTTTGATAAACCCTTGGGGTTTCCCCCTGCCAAGTTTTTTAAATTGAATATTGGCTATTATGGACAACAATAACATCAACAAGAAACTATTAGAAAACAAGTGCCGGGTAACAAATGTGCTTAATTTAAGTACATCCGATAGGTAATGAAATTTGCCCGAAATCATCTGAAAATGCAAGAAAATGAGTACTGAGGGTGCATTTATTGTACTATATACGGAACCATTAAAAGCATGAGGATATTTGGTTCAGGACTGGTGACAGGTCGGCGTTTCAGTTTATTTGAAAAACTGACGAAAACGGGTTCGTTTCAGATTTAAAACCGGTTCCAGAAACCGGATATAAAAACTGCCCAAAAATAAAAACACACATAGCAATTTTTTATGACAAAGATACTTCTATTTCCCCCCCCGTAATATTCACCTCTTTTAAACATAGCGATAATAATTGTTCCCTCCATCCATGATATGAACGAATAAGATACTAAAATGCATAAATAAATACACAATCACATTATTAAAGTAGTCACATAATCACTCACAATAAAAATCAATGTAAATCTGTTCATCCTATGCCTTTAAAATAGAGCAAAAGTAACTGTAGCGCTCAATAAATCAACAGGCTTATTTAGAATAACTGCCGCTTAGTGGTGTCTTAGATAAGTAGCGCTTGTCTCAATAAGACCCTGTCCAATAATTGGTTATTTAGAAATGTTTCCTAACGGCGACAACTAAGCATTGCTTCGACGCTCAAAGTCCCCATATAGCCACTAGTAACCGGCTATTTTCGCAAAGCGCTAGCTGTCGAAGCAGTTTTTGTTTTGCTTTGCTTCGTCGGTATTGTTGCGTGCTGCGTCATTATTTTAGTGTGGTTGCACGTTTTTTTTAATAATGGCCGACAAAAAAAAAGTCATCATGTTCACTTTGATGAACCGATATTACGAGTGCAACTCTTCTTGTTAGCTCGGTAAACGAATCGAACCGTTTTTCTTGTATGGTTTAGCAATTCTCCGAGACCTCGACATTCTTCGCGAACTCTGAAAAAACTAATTCGTCCATAACGCGGAGAAAACCAGAAAAAGACAGTTAAACAATCTCGCCGCTTGCCTGCAATGACCTTTGAAAACGACTGCCTTTAAGCCATTGCTTAGAGCTAAGCAACGATTCTAAATAACGATTTTCGATGGACGGTCGTTAAGCTCGATCCTAAAACTTATGAAACCATTCTAAATAAGGTCGCTAATGTCTAAATGTTAACGCTGCGGAAACGTTTTGCGGCGTCACGGTTGCAAGAAAACGAGTGGAAACGGCCCCGTGCATTTCCATTGTAACGCGAAGCGAGCGCGAGCTTATAAGCGCGTCGCCGTCGCTGCAACCGCCATCAGCGTGAAGTCATGAAATGAGGAGCGGGCGGTTGCGATGTGCTTTTCCACGCGGCAGCCGGTTCGTCGTTGCAGCCATTTTTCGCTGCAGCGAGTTGTTTTGCTCGTCCTTTGTTTTTTTTTACACTGAGGAATGAAAAGATCGTGCATCTTGCATCTTTCGTTCGTTCGCATCGCCTCATTTTGCTACTGCAAAACAATTCGTTTTCGCTGTCTACACACGCACGTCTCACTTTATCTTTGCCATACAAAGTAACAAGGGAAAAACAATAATATTGTGATCCAGGGAAATTTTAGAATTTGACAATTCCATGCTAATTCATTACTGTCGTAGCAAGTAAAAAGTAGCTAAGTAAATCTTAATGAAAATACCACAGGGTAACCCACAGTGACCGTAAGATACAAGTATCTACAGGGTGGCCACATGGTATCACAGGGTGACCTGAAGGTGAACATAGGTTTCTAGAGTAACCAGAGCCAATAAACGGCCTGAACATTCTATTCGATAAAAATTGGTATGTATCTATAGAAGATTTATTATTTATTCTTTTATTGTGGAGAGGTTATCTTAAATATGCACGTTTTGATCAGAATTGGAACTTCATTTTGTTACTTTGCTTACAAATTTAAATATTCATTTTTAGACTATTTTCAACATTTTTTACCATTTCCGCAAAAATGAGTAACCTGCTTAGCAGATTTTGTGAAACTGGTTACGACGATTGCAAGGCTGAAACCGGTTTCTAAAACCAGGTTTCGAACAAACGACTTATATTTTCAGGTGCATAAATTGTCAACTTTGGGCTCAATCATTACATGCATATGCTCCTAAGAAGGCTAATAATAACTTCATTTGAGGAATACGTATACCTACAAATATAGGTAGATATGGCATTGTGTCCATCTTTGGAGCTTCATTTGGTTATTTTACTTACAGATATTCATTTTAGCGTATTCTTGACATGTTGTGATTTTTTACCATTTCAGGAAAAATAAGTAACATGCTTAGCAGATTCTGTGAAGAGAGATTCTCTGCAAGACTGAAATCGGTTTCTAAAACCAGGTTTCCAAAAAAACGACCATCGTTTCAGGTGCATATCTTGTCAACTTTGGGCTCAAGCAATACATGCATATATTCCTAAGAAGGCTAATGACTTCATTTGAGAAATATGTTACTATATATTTGTAAATGTATACCAGTATTACCTATAGGTATATCATTGTATCCATCCACTATGGACAAAATGGTGTTTACTGTGTTTATGTTGAAGTGTTTAAAAACATGTGTTAGGATACGATCAAAATTCCATAAATTTGGTTTTTGAAAAAGCACATGATGGTGACTAAAGATTGCCACAATCTAAACAAAAAGTATGTCAATGTGAACATACTTTTTGTTTAGATTGTGAACACATCGAAAAATGTGAGAACTGCGCCGAGTTTAACAAGTTTTAAAAAAAGGCTCAGAGAGCATCTGAAAATTCCCAAATAAATTCCCCTTCCCTTCCCCTTTAAACCTCTGCGTCCTTATAGGCCATAGTTTAAGGTTAAGTTGCTTTAGTTTATAGGTTAAGTTAGTAACTATCCATAAACAATGTTAGCATATCTTTTTAGGTTAGCTCTAGAATATTGCATGCAGGCAATACGCTCGCCTTTTCTTAACTGAATAAAGCGTTTATTATTATTATTATTAATTTTCAACTAACAACTAAACTAATAAGCTAACTACGGAGCTACAAGCTACTACTAAACTAACAAGCTAATTACTAACAAACTAGCTACTAACAATCTAAGTACTAACAAGCTAACTACTAACTACTACACGCTAACTACTAAGCTAACAAGCTAATTACTAACCAACTAAACTAACTACTAAGCCTCAAATTATTTAATAGTCTTCCTCTTCAAACTAGGCAACGTGACACAAAACTATTTAAATAATTTATAAAACTTAAATTGGCATCCATAAATGTTTTCTATAAACTGTATGAGTCTTATGGAAGTGCCGAATCCTTTATTATCTAAGATTATAAAAGTGTTTTATTAATTTTTGTTATTATAATACATAGTAATAATTACGGAGAGCCATAATAATAGCGGTTTTATTTGTGTCATATCTTATATTTACTTTATTACTTCTCCTTAAGGTACTTACGTTTTAGGTGACATTTTATTACCCTTCTTTTCATATACTCAATTGTATTCCGTTTAATGATTATTAATATTATTACTTTTTCCTGTAAGTTTGTTTTGCTATTGTTTTCCTATTTTTTTTTTAAATTTGTTTATATTTCCAAATTGTGTTGATTGATTGAACTCGAAGGCTAAACCCAACTTCACAAGTCGAAAAAGGGACTAAATAGAAGAAAATTTACAAAGGAAGAATTACTTATTTTAAGAAATATTCTTTAAGATTCAAATTATTAATCAATAAACAAGTAGAAATATTCGACAAATACTTCAATGGACATACCATATATCCGGGACGGTCGGACAGTTATTTAAAGGGATGACTAAGTGAATCAAATTGAACCAGATCTTTTTAATTTTTTTTTATTAGAAGTTTTTTTTTGTAAAAGGTTATTCTACAGGTAACTCAGTAAAAATCAGTTCAAGCTTTGTTTTATTTGGGCCTTCAATATTGATTTAAAAAATTGAATAACCTAAAATTTAGTTAAAAGTGATTTTTTCTCGATAGTTGACCTCCAATAAAAACTAATATTTTCGCATAGAATAGAAAAAATCCTATAAAAGAAAATTCCCTTCAAAATATACTTTCGTGTTCAGTTTGATGTGCAGAATCATCCCTTGAAATAAATTCCTGACCGTCTCGATGTACATAGGTATAGAGTTACCTTGGATATAGAAACAAAGTTTATATATTTACGCAAAGGTCGCTTATTCAACGTGGTATCCATAACGATAGATGTGTCCAGCAGCTAAATGCCACATCATAAAATGTAGCTAACAAGTTACTCGAGACCGCAAAGTATTAAAGGACCCCTTCAGCTGAAAGGTCAAGGGGATAGCCGTCCGCTCTTATAGTGACCCGGGTCGATTCTTCTGTATTAACTAATCCACCTTACATTACTCTTACACTTCAGCGACGTAGCTAAGAAGGGGTAGGGAAGGAGTCCGCTGCGTGGGCTCCGCTTCTTTGGCGTAGGTTTCAATATAATTAATTTCTTCTAATTATTACACATTTCACGGATATGTCCTTCGGTGGTTCAAAATAAAATAGAAAACAACACACTTGTTATTTATTACAAAAAATTAAGTAAATCGTGTATAAAGCTAAATAAGCATGTTTAGGTGTGAGAATCGATCCATGAAGTGCGATGCCATGTGCTGGTTACTATTGCTTATATGTATTTAAACTTTAAACCGTACTCATAATAGTTCGCTTTTCAGGCGCCGCGGTGACTCCCGCGTCGCTGAATAAGCCGGTGAATGTTGCCCTTCTTTTTTTTTCTCGCATGCGCGCCGCCATATAAATATATGCCATCCCACACCGGTGACCAGTTTATGAGTGTTACTATGCTACGGGCGAATCCGCCGCCTCGGGGCGTTATAACTAAAAATATCGTATTGTCACCCTGAAGCGAACGCACAGACTTGAACGAAGACAATCGACGTACCCAGCTCCGCCACAGCCCGTCAGATTCCAACTCCCCACCGCAAGGCACTGGGAATGTTCAAGCCCAGTAGGGTATCCTCGCGCCCTAACTCCCAGATATGGTCAGATTTCTCCGACCTCCTGTCTGGCAGCAGGCTCGAAATCGCTTGCGCGTTCTTCTACCTAATGTAAGCGGCAATTCCTCACCGGAACATGTCGTAGATACGAGGGGCCCTTACTCTGTTTGCCACCCGAGATCCAACGTATCGTTTCTAAGGATAGATAGCATAAGGTATCTAACTATTCTCGCTTTCTTAGGTCGCATTGCGCTTCCAAACTCCTCCGGCTAATCGTTGTGAAGCAAAGAAAGACCTTCAAACCTACCAGTGCATCAGACATCCATCCATCGAAGTTTTTACCTAGTGCATATGCTGCATTACCGGAATACACTGAGTTCTGAACCGTGTCATCGCATAAGGCTCAGACATCCAGGGCCGCCCAACGTGTTCCTCTAGACCAGATGATCAGTGCTCTAAACGGGTTCACGGGCTAGTCGTGAGTCGGGCCGACCATGATAAACAAGAATTGTCCATTATGACCCGAGCTGAACGGCAACATTAGGCCCCGCACACCGGTCACCAGCAACGATTTCGAGTTCGGGCGTCGCGCGGTCGATCGCCCACCATTTACCCACGCGCCCGCCACCTTTCGGCGGTCCACCCGCTGGCCAGTCGTCACCCACCCCGCGAGGTGTCGGTCGCACGAGGCGGTTCATAGTGAAGGTCCCCAAACGCGTCGCGCTGGTCCCCCCCCCCCTATATCTACCCACTACATCCGCAGTCAAACGTAACGCATATCCAGCCTTGGACTGGACATATCTGATGCCCCAAAAATGCCTCAAGAGTGCATTGGGTAAAGTCACTGTGTCTGCACGGATTATGCGCACTACAGGAGACAAAATCAAAACCGGCCACCAGTGCCACTCGAGAAACGCTTACGAGCGGTCTCATCGAGCGGTCGGAACTGCGTGCGGATTTTTGCGGATCAATACTGGGAACGCCTCAAAGACTGATTTGGGGAGGGAACCACGTTAGTATCTCGTCTGGAGAGCCCAAAGACCGCGTCTAGTAGAGAAGCTTGTTAGTATCTACTAGGACGGGCAAGTCAAGGAAAACCTGCGTCACCGGAACTGCTGCACGTAGCGACCAGCTACGCGAGTCCAGGCCCCGTCATCTACCCACCGCCCTAGGGTCTGCTGAGTCGCTGTGTCGCCTCGCAGATTGGTGCGCAGAGGCCCGCCTCTTTGGGAATAGAAGGTTACTGCGGCTGAAGCCGCAATTTTTCGGAGTGCAGCTGTCACACGAAGGCAACCAGAGCTACACACACAGCAGGGAAGATTGGACACACACCGCAGGGAAGATTGGACACACACCGCAGAGAAGATTTGGAACCTACCACATGAAAGCCTATGGAATATGGACCCGGATCACTAGATTCCCGCACAAGACGTCCCAGGCTAAGGTTAACTGAGCCCGGCAACTGAAATACTGTGATGCGGTCCAGCCGCCAGGGAATACCTGACCGCGGCACAGAGCCCACGATTGACGTCGTCTTAAATTGGTCTATTTTTAACCCGTAAAACTCAACAAAAAATGTAATCTCACAGAAATATCGGAAATGTAATTATTATACGCGGTAAATTCCATGTCATATAATTGTTGTAATGTGCAAATTAGTACCAATATTCACAGGGCCCCTATTAATATGGTCACCCACTGTAGTTGACTGATCTGCTGAATCGCCGCATTAGAGGGTTCCGGCATAGTGTAATATTTGAGAAGGAGAACTTCAAGAATAAACAAAGTCTTGTGCCTTTATTTGGAGAAAGTTTCCGGTGGCGCCTAATTTTGTTCTTGATTTTAATTTTTTTTCTGGCTAGATCTGGGTTGTACCTTTTTTGGGGTTTTAAAAATATGTTACATTATTCCGATGCCATAGTGTTGCATTATCGCTAGTTTTTCTTCCATATCTAGTCATTAACATTGTCTAACGTCAGAGTTAGCGATAGGAAATTCTGAACGATTTTGGAGTGTTTTGGTGATTTTTTACAGAACTATTAGATATTTCGTTTAAAAAATGAATTATATAGACAAAATATTTGCATAGTTATTTTCCTGGAAAATTATTTAAAACACTGTGTAGTAAATTATAAATTTCATATCAATATACAAAAGAATATTCAAATCGCCCTCGTGTTTTGTTTCCAGGGCGCGGGTCATATCAATATATGGAGACAGATATCAGATCATTTACATAACATACAATATTTTTGTAGTTACCAACATGGTTGCCCGTTTCTCGCACAGTCTTAAATAAATCTTTGAACTGACAACAGCTCGTGTTTTTTCGCCCTAATCGAGTACCGCGCCCCGGCGAACCGCCATTACACAATAATGGCTTGCTACTTTGGCACCGTAAACTAACTTATATACTGCATATTTAGGATCACTTTGGCCCACGGTAAACAAGTTAAACATTAAATTCTATAATATATCGAAATGCCTCAAAATCGTCAAACGTGCAGGCGTCTGTTTGCTTTGTTTTAATTATAGATTACATAGCTTGAGCAAAGTGACTAAAAACAATAAAAGTAAAAATCCGCAACATCATATACGATACAGTTTC
The DNA here is from genome assembly GCA_027564375.1 of Micropterix facetella. NCBI lineage: Eukaryota > Metazoa > Arthropoda > Insecta > Lepidoptera > Micropterigidae > Micropterix > Micropterix facetella. The sequence goes on along the minus strand of JAOPUG010000333.1, from coordinate 21,734,703 downwards.
ACTCTTGTACCTATACGTGTATCAGATATTATTGTCATCCAAGATAAACTACTAAATTTACACATATGGAATGTCTATCGCAAGCCCAGTTCTGGAGTACATAGGGCCCTAGGGAAGTTTTCATTGGCGTCCCTTTAAAGGGACTATGACATCAACCAAATCAAAAACCAATGCTGGTTTCTATGCAGGCCCATGAGATAGAGCAACGCTTCCCAATCTATGTTTGCCATGGCCCGGTTATTTTTATGCTTCCCCTTCGTGACCTAGGGCCTGGTCTGTCGTAGGTATTATTAATCACCACAGAAATACACACACTCAAACTGAGCGAGCGGTGACGGAGAGGAACGATACGAGTGGGACGCGGGACGAGTAAAATAAAAACCGCGGGATGTTTCGTCACTCGTCTTACCGGATTCCTGCCCCAGGGCGTTCGGCCTTCGACGCCACACCCAGAAAGCCGGGTCAATGGGCCTGGCTCACATAAAGCACCACTAAAGGGCAGACAGGGTTTAAAACCGGGCTACTCGGACGAGCCCGTCACCCCGAGGCGTTTCAACGAACTTTATCATTATATTGCTCCGAGATGAAACGTTAAGGAATTGTGACGAAGACAAATCCATATATCAAACTCCGCCACAGCCTGTTGGAGACCATCACCTTATTAGTGAGGCACTAGGCAAGCAAAGCTAAACACAGCAGGCTGGCCTCACTCCCTAACTACCAAATTTGGACGGATGTCTCCATCCACCCGTTTGGTTCCAGGCTCGAAGTCGCTTGCGTAACCTCTACCTAACGTAATAACGCGGTATTCCGTCACTCGGAAATATCGCGGATCCGTGGCACCCTCTGCGACCCGAGATCGGGTAGCCAACAAATTGATTTCTAAGGATAGGTTACGACATGTCGACACCTACCCCCCAATTAATTCTGAATAATATTCTGTGAACCACTAGCTAATGACCGTGGGATAAGGATATTTGATAACGTAATATTTTGAATAGAACTGATCTGAACTTGATCTTGTTTCTTTATAATTCTCTATTTTCTGTATTCACAGCGACTGAGTTTTTTTCTTCTCCATTCCAGACGTCTTACTTTAGGCCGCACTGATAAACTAATACTTAACTAACCTCAAATAACTTTTATTCTGAAATAAGTAGCTATAGCAACAGAAACTGCAACACAAGCAACTTCAACCAGTCAAAAATAATAATATATTATCAAATGATTTGAAAACATGCACATAAACCGCGCTAAATGTATTTACGCGCTTCAGTATACAAAACGAAATAGTAATTAAAAAGTTGGATACAAGGTGCAGGCAATCCGAAAGAGAGGCCGATACACAGGTAATAGTTATGTATTTCTCCTTCACTCCTATATACTGCGCGCTGCACTCTGTATATTTGTATTCGGTAAGAGATAGAAAGAGATCGCCATAGAATATGTAGCTTTCGTACGGGCGATTTTTTGCCCTCATCGTGCCTCATCTATAAATTTGGCATACGAATCCTCTGTTTTGTTACATTTATTTCTATCATAATTCTTCTCAAAAATCGTATATCAGCGGGACGATGCTGGGGCGGGCATTAATTACGGGTTTTTTTTTAATTGAACCCCCCTCCCTCCTTTGTGAGATATTATAGTGGGAGACCCCCCATCCCCCTCAAGCGAGGTTGACCCTATATTTTTTAAATAAAAAAAATTGACATGTTTATGTGTTTTGAGTCATACCACTAAAAACCTAATCATTGTAGTAAAATATATTTGTGTGAATATATTAAATGTTTTATTTTTGTTTTTCGTTCATTTATATCCCTTTTTTGTAAAATAAAAGAATTAACTAAAAATAAAATTTCTCAGTATGTATAATATATATTTTAATATAAAAGTAAAACGATTCCGTCATCCTTGACAGGTATACAATCTAGTCAATTTAATATTGTCTATGCCCAGGATTAATTTGGAATACAGACTGTTTAATCTATTATAATAATGTATATTCTATGAATTAAAAAAGTCCCCCCCCCCCCATTTTGAGCTCACGTAATTAATTGACGCACCCTTACCTGTGTAAGTGATAAATCAATCATTAAGAGGCACACATCCGAGTATTTTTAAACAGATGTAGCGAGCGCCAAATGCGAGGCACGATCGGTGAGGTCTTCTATCTACATATACACATCGAGGCGTGCTATATAAACACAACATTATTATTATTTTATCAAAAATATTCACGGTATTTTATTCATCTGGGTAAAACAAGAAAATATATAATCTATTATCATCTGTTGAATATTATTCAAATGGACAATTTTGACGCACTACAGCTAATGTCGCCCGAGTCCCGACTAAAGCTGCTCCATTGGCGCCAGGGAAGAACCGACCCTAGTCTATCGATATCCATAAAGCATAATAAAACAACACATAGTTCCGACTAAAATAGGAATATATCGTGAAAGATATTCGAGGGAATAGTCACTTATATCCAACGAATCGCCTCATTCCATAACTAACTATTCTTAATATTCTTGTGATATATTCTGATATCTACAAAGCCTACGCATATGTATTAGGTATACATCACGAAATAACCGAATTTTTAGGTAGTGCTATTGTTTAAAGAAATGGAAATCTATAATACTACGAGTTTAACTAGATCTTCTATTCTACCGCATATTTTGCTTTGATAGCAGTAGCAGTTCCTCTTCATCTGTAACATTATGGTACCAAAAGATTAAAAGCATCCTAAGAAATAGTCACAGGAACGTTAAGGATATACATCGGCAACGTTAACCCGTCCCGTGATTAGTAATATCTGACCTATCCAAAATGACTTAAAACCTATTCCAATAAGTTTGTCTCGTCATCACAATTCCAAAAATACACATATACGCTATTCTAACTCTACCTACCTATTGGACAGATCCTGCAACATCACCCAAAATAGCTTAAAACCTATTCCAAAAAAATCTGTCATCACCACGATTCCAAACATACCAACTAGGGCAAGGGGAAAACCCAAGGGTTTGTCAAACTTCGGCCCATATGATTGTTTCCTTGTATGTATATATAATATATAAGGATATTCAGGGTAGTTTAAAAAAACTACCTGAACTGAGCACGTAAACCACAAGAGATTTATTGTGTCACTCCTATAATGACTCACTCAATTAAGCGGAA
>JAOPUG010000333.1:21691508-21706914 GCA_027564375.1 Micropterix facetella | reverse complement strand
CTCGAGTTATCGTGCATACTAACATTTTTCCCGCACGATTTCAAGACTTGACCACTTAGGTGGCCGAAGTAAATGTATTAAATTTTGTAATTTCATATACTATGTCATACTGTGTGTTTTCCTAATTAAATAATAATAATAAAAAATAAAAAAAAGTGAACACCTCGGATAATACGGTCAACGAAACTCAGGACACCTGCAAGAGTTGTTACTATAGGATGTGGCTTTATTTGCTATGTCAAATCGTTCAATTTCATAAACTTCATCAGCGCACTTACTACAGCAGATTGAAACCGCCCTTAAGTGACATAGCATATGTAAACCTGCACCTCATCACAATAAAGGGTTGAAACATACAAATGCTGAGACGAGGACGAAAAAGTAAAAATGAAGAAAGAGATTGAAATAGAGCTACATAATCGGCACACCTCCAATTATCATACCAACAACTTCACAGGAATCATCGCCTAGTGCAATGCTCGGACGCAAGAGACAGCGAAGGAAGCGGCCTACGAAACCAACGAAATTAAACACAAAAATAAACAGCTTTATTTCACATATCAACGCGCTTAAAAACATATCACATCAAAACCTTGGCCTTTATATGTTACTAACGCTTAAATAAAATGTTATACTTTACATTTCCGGGAAGATAGGATAATGTTGTGAACGTAAGACTAGTCTAGAATTAGAATTAGATATAGTTATGCACTATATCATAAAAGTATATGTATTAGGTCCTTACCTATGAAATTGCCGATTCTCAATACTGGCAACTTTGAACTCAGATTTCTAGCGTTTGTTTTATAATTCAATTTCAAATTTATGTCAAATTAAAGCTAGTGAAGTTCTGTTTCGAAATTAGTTATTCATTTGTTTTCGCTTCTTTTGATTTTACTCTGACATCGTTCTGTTCACGACTATGGAAAAGTTAAAATATCGCGTTATTTTCGAATATTTTCAAAAGCTCGAAGAATCAATGTTATGTTCGTACTGGCCACCACTAACGATCGCAAGGTGCATTTTTGGTTCCAAAGTTTCCCTTCCGGAAATATTTATTTAAATAAACTAGCCCCGTGGACGGCCGGAAATGCCAGTCGATAATACAGTATTTAAAACGACAGTGGAAGCGGAACCTTCACAAACCACCTCAGAGTTAGCAGCAGCCTTCGGTGTAAGTGACAAATTCTTCAATCCTAATTCATTTGCGTCAAATTGGGAAAGTGGAAAGTGGGTACCGCATGAATTGAGTGAAACCCATCATCAAACACGCGTCGAGTGCTGCATTACGTTACTCAACCGGCACAATAATGAGGGGATTCTGAATCGTACCGACACTTGTGATGAAAAAGGGTCCTATATGGTAATCATAAACGTTCATCACAATGGTTAAACCCTGGAGAACCGGCCAAAACTTGCCCCAATCGAAAGTTAACTTAAAAGAAGATAGTTGTTAGTGTTTGGTGGACCTGTGCTGGTGTTATCCTCTACAGCTCCGTGGGCTCAGGCCAGACACTTACTACAGTTGTGTATTGTCAACAATTGCAAACGATAATGGAAAAGCTCGCCATTCAACAACCGAGACTGGTCCACTGCTCTAGCCCACTGCTCCCTTCTAGACAACGCTCGACCACACACTGTGCACAACATACGGTCGCCAAATTAGAGGAACTGCGACTGTAAACTCTTCGTCACCCATCGTACTCTCCACACCTTGCTGCAACTGATTTCCACTTTTTTCGGAATTTAGACAACTTCTTGTTAGAGAAAAAATTCAATTCCTATTAGGCAGTCAAAACCGCCTTCAAATAATTTATTTATTCTCGCTCCCAGATTTTTTTTAGCAAAGGAATCGATGAACTTTTACTAAGATGGCATACATCATAACATTAGACATACGTCATTTGATTAAATTTATTATTTAAAAAAAAACGTTTTTCTGAATTTTAGCCAATAAATGGCAATTTTAGTTGACGGAAAATAAATAAAGTAAGTAAACAAAACCACAATAATTAGGCTACTTGACAAATAAATGAATACAATTAAAATAAGTAAACCGAAAAGCTACAAAATTCATAGTAGTCTGGTTATGAATTATGATGATAAAATAGTTAAGTTTTCAAACCTCACATAATATTAAATAATAAAGGCATTTGATTATACTTGATTTGAAAAGAGAAACCGATAAATTAAGAATGCAAGCAATTCAACGGTACCGCGAAAAATATCACTCCGGGAAGCAACCAGGTCGAGTATGGAATACTACCAAGGATAACGGACAGCCAATGAAAAGACAAGCATCGCTATTATAGGGCCAAAATCAAGGTGCCGATAGATTCATAAATCATTATGCCGGACCTCTCACTCGCACTCGGTGTCTGTCGCTCGCACTTTAGTGATATGTATATTAAAAAAAAAATAACAGTATGGTTGGAACATCGATGAATATGATGGATCGATGGTTGGATCGATATCAAGGTCAAGAGATATCGATGAATCGATCTATATCGATGGATATCAATGGATATGATGGATTATAATGAGAATTCTCGATGTATTTATTTGTAATAATTGGTTTAGTTTGGCTTAAACTCATTTATTAAGAAAAAAAATCGTAAATAGAAACTTCCGTATACATGCAACAATAAAGTAAAGTAAAAGTTTAAACAATAATAAAAAAATATAGGTAATAAACTAAATCTTATCTAAAAATGTAATATGAAACTAAATACAAAACCAGCCTTTGCAGACCTAGCATGAGAAAGAATCAGCCTGGATCCTTTTCCTGTTTTCTGGTTTCTGAATCCGCCTTAATCGTTTTCGTCGTGCCACATACGTTTTCTTGAATGGTTTTGGTTAGCCCAGGTCTCATCGAGGTAAAATCGGGATCGAGAATCATTAGTGATTATTAAGTCATGCATTTTTCTTTAAAAATCGATTCTGGCACACAAAATGTCACTCTTTTCCGTTAAATATTTCCGTTCGTCGTCGCCGTTTCGATATTTGTAACCTATATTCTTGAATATGGTCTTCGTGCAACTTTTCCCATATTTGAATCCAGGTATGGCATCCTTAAATTTGTTGAGGATTTAATTGTAGGATATTCTCCGTTTTCCTAATATGATGTGATGATACGTCTCAGCACATCGATGTCGAAGTTATCCATATTTGTTACAGTTGCCGGCTTCCTAAATGTCTCTCTTGGTATAGAAGAATGCCCTCATTGTAAAACTTCTATTTTTATTTTTCTGAGAGTCCTCAAAGATACTCCACAAATAAACACCATAATTTCTTGAGGTTTATTAAGATTGATGAGAGATTTTTTTGCCGGGTCACTTTTAAATTCGTCAAAAATTGACGAAATATTATCGATAAGATACCGAGATTGCATGTTTCAACTTCATTAATTCCACGCTACAAAATAATGTCTCCATTGCTCAGTAAATAGGTACTTATTGATTTTCTATCCGGGTTCGTGCAACCTTTTAATACTGATACTGATAAAAGCGACATGGGGAATTCCACGGAGGAAACAGTACTAATGAGAAATAGAGTGCCGAGTTAACATACATAATTATGTCATTACTTAATCATACTATTTCTATTTAAAATAATAAATCTACAAATTAATCCCTTTTCTAATATCTTGAAAAATATTTATAAACAGTAATCAGAACTACTTGCACAGTTAGTTTCATCGAGCAAGAGTAAATTATCGATAAGGAACATCGACTTGATCATTCTTACGCGAAAGGTCCGGCTTAATGATTTATGACTATTGGCACGTTGATTTTGGCCTTATTATAGAGAGGGATGGCGCGCTACAGCAAGAAGCGAGAAGGAGAGCGACATAGAAAACGGGCGCGCCACACTTTATCAAATGCGACAACGTCGCATAACAAAAGTCATGGGACCGAGTCAGAAGAGAGGGGGAGGGGGAGAGGGCACGATTTATGAACGTCGCGACGCTAGTATATAAACACCCACATAATATTTAGATGAAGCTATTCTTACACAATTATTTTTACAATAATAGGATTACTATGCTATATAAATTGCGATTTTCAATTCTGATATAGTTGACGAAAGACTACTAAGATATTTATTATACAGCTTCGTCTTGTTTCATTAACAGGCAGAGCAGAGCTCACTTATCCCGATCAGTTGCCTGGAAGTATCAGCAGATGGGCAGTTCGCAGGCAGCGGCTGCGCTCGTGGGTTGGTCAGAGTATGGCAATTGAACTCGCACAGACTACTCGCCACGCTAAAGGGACATTTTGGACCTATCAACTGCGTGACATTTTCGCCTAACAATTTGCTCTGCGTCAGCGGCAGCGAGGATAAGACCGTCATCGTCTGGATTCTTGCCGATCATTCCGCTCTTATGACTTTCAAGGTTTGTAGATGGTACAAGGGTTTGTATTCGGCCTACTTCAGTTTCCTTTTCGCTGTAAGGCAATGCAGTTTATACATATTTTCTCTTTAGGGACATACAGCAGGTGTGAACAGCGTGGCTGTCCTAGCTGACAGTAGGCGTGCTATATCATCTGAAAGGACTAAAGCTCTACTCTGGCTTATAGATGGCGGCACCATATTAAGAACATACGAGATGTCGACGTCAAGTATCGCTGTTACACATAATATGAAATACGCGGTGAGTTTCTTTTCTCCTCTATGGTTGGCTATCGTCATAACATTCCTCGACTTGTCCATCATCAATACCGCTTCAAGTCATTGTGAATCATGTTTTCGTCAAGAATCTTCTAGTATTCCTTGCTATCTTGGGTTTTTGTTTCCAGTTGTTCACTCCAAGTGCATTAAAGTCTTTAAGCATAGAATCACGCCATCACAGCTGTCCGACCTTACGATGCCCTCAGGCGAAAAACAACGCAGTTTCAACTGCGTGGCATTTTCGCCTGAGAGCATGAGTTGGACTCTTTCGGACTGGTTTTGCACATATCAAGGTCCAAAACACCCCGTAAGAGTCCAACTCCTTACCGCGAGGCACTGAGAATTGCCACACAGCAGGCTATCCTCGCGCCTTTACTGCCACATTTTGACGGATTTCTCCATTCTCCAGTCTGGTCACAGATTTATAGTTGCTTGCGCGACCCGAGGCGCCCTTTATCCATCAGTTTCCCTCGCGATTGCGAGGCAAGTGGATCGTATCTAAGGATAGGTGACATCAGGGTCAACATCTACCCAGACTCTCCCAATTATTTGCCGGAGTGCGCAAGCGATCCGCTGACACAGCCAGGTGCACAAACCGTCCAGTTTCGCCTGAGGTGTTCTCCACATCCGCACTTCCAAACCCAACTGTCAACGACTACAGCCAAGTGCACAAACCGTCCAGTTTCGCCCGAGGTGTTCTCCACATCCGCACTTCCAAACCCAACTGTCAACGACTACAGGTTACAGCCGCAGGCAGTGTTCACAATGGCCCTTCCAGATTAGGTCTTCTTCGAGGCGGCTATCTTATGGGAGCTGAGCCTGAGTTGGGCCGACCTAAAAACAGATAAAGGGGCCATCAGGCCCAAGCTGCACGAAATCATTAGGAACCTAAATATATCCGATTGGTGCATCCACGACAAACAACGAATTGGTTTAACTTGTTTTGTTTTTAAACAAATGGAAAACCGGATCCGCCCTGATATTTCCCTTTTCTGGGGCTTCTTACCGAACTACTTCCTCCAGAGTCGTCTTGCCAAGATGATCAGGTTTTAGAAAATTTCATCTTGAGGTCGAAGGAGATTCATTCAAATTGTCGAAATCGCGTTTTAGTTTTCGTAATCTTCGAGTAATATTGCAACCAGCAAATCCTGAAATTAAATGTGAAATGAACTAGTTACGAATGCCGTCTACGTATTTTTAGGTCATCATGGATGGGGACAAGTGTGCTCGTATTCTATCGCCGTGGTCCGATTGCGGTAGCGGTCGAGCAGTAAGCCACGCAGAAAGGCTGACCTGTTGCGCGCTCACAGCCGATGGCCTTAGCCTCGTCACGGGGTCGGAAGATTGCTCGCTGAAAGTCTGGCAGCTGGATGGTGGGAAACTCGCTCAGGTAACATAATTTTCCAAGTGGTAAATTAACTAGATGCACCTAATTAGCAATAATAATTTATATTGATGGTATCGTAATAGGTTCTGGTCGGACACACAGATATTGTCACTTGTGTCGCTGTATCCATCTCCAATAAAACCCAAGTGGTATCCGGATCTTGGGACTGCAACCTGATCGTTTGGGATATTAACACCGGAAGTGACATCCACCTCCTTTCCGGCCATTTGGGTAAAGTCACCTGCGTCAAAATTACTGGAGATGGGACTATAGCTTTATCAGGTAGGTGATCACTCAAAATAATTCCTAGATATAGTATAGGGAGGTGTGCTTACGATGACATACTCAGGTAAATAACATAGTGTCTATATTAGTTCAAATATACGCGCCACAAGTGCTTAAACGACGTTTACATATCGGCACATAGATGGTGTCACCGCTCAATACTTTTGTGACCGCCCGCTTGAGTTGTTTGAATGTGGTTGTGGATTGTTTTGATTTTATCACTCGAAAATATTATTTTGTTGAAAGAATTTGTGCCGATCACTTTGTATTTGGTAAGTTTTTTGTCATATTTGACTACTTTGATATGAACTGTGGTTAATATGGGTTATGAATATTGAAGAATAGAATAACCTTAAAGGTTTAAGTAGTCAAAGGTGGCAAATACGTTTTACCTCGTAGGGTAAGATGAGATAGCAACGTTGGCTTAAGATATACTTTAAAATCCTGGATTATTTTCTTTTCGGGATACCCGGCAACTATCAAAGAAAGCATTCGCGTCATTCGTAGTCAAAGGAAGATATGACGAAAGCCATAAATAACTTCCAGATATGGCCAAGCGTCAAAGAAAACAGATGGGGTAGCTTAAGGCCTCTAAAACATGCAACGTGCTGCAGGCCATACTTCGTCGGCACTTTGGAATGTTCCTGTAAATCTTGGTCGTTTCAAGGTCGTTTTAATCGGCCATAGAACAACAGTTAGTGGAGCATTTAATTATTTTTGAACCGAGACTATTTCGGTTTAATACCACTGATGTCAGAAAATTGGCATATGAATTTGCAAAAAATGTGGGATTGTCTAATAGATTCAACAAACGTACACAAATGGCAGGTTAGGATTAGCTAAAAGGGGTTAGGGAGCGTAGCCCCTCCATCTCGTTGGGGGCTCCTGAAGGCACTTCCGCCGCAAGGGCAAGAGCTTTTAGAAAGGCTCAAGCGATGAAGTTATTTGCGATCTTAGAGAAGTCAGTGACCGATAATAACTTTTCACCGTCTAAAATTTATGACATGGATGAACCTGGCTTCAGAATCGTCCAAAAGTCACCCAAAATATTTGCCCTGAAGGGAAAAAAACAAGTCGGTGCATTAACAAGGCCAGCATGTTTCTATCGCTGTATGTGCCAGTGCTGCTGGGAATTTTATTCCGCCTGCAATGATTTTCCCAAGAAAGATTTCCAAGAAAGACCTGAATATTTTGATGGCAGACCTCCAGGAACCTTGCAGCTATGTTATGATAGTGGTAATGTGGCTGATTTGTCAAATGGATGAAAGATTTCGTCGATTCCACTGGCTTCCACACTATAAACAAAGTTATTCTAATCCTCGATGGCCACAGTAGCCACAAAAACCTAGAGCCACTGGAATTTGCTAAAGCCAATGGAATCATTTTTCAGCGTCTGCTACTGTATTGTACCCATCAGATGCAGCCACTTGACGTCTCAATTTTTGGACCACTCAATGCATATTACAACCGAGAAATGAGCGCCTCCATAAAAACGCACCCTGATAGAATTGTAAGACTTCGCCAAGTCGCCGGTATTTTTGAGAGAGCCAACGGAAATGCTGCCTCGGTCGGAAATATAACGAGTGGCTTTGAAAAAACTGGAATTTATCCGTTGATCTGTCACTGCAAATATTATCGAGATGGAGACGAACGACGGAGGACACGAGGAAGAAAATGACAAACTTTCGGTATCAGCAACTGGTTTCACACAACTTCTTCCCATCGTCAAGATGGCCTTGCACCAGCTGATCCATTGCAGCCTAATGAAGATGCTGCTGGACCTTTTTCGTCGAGCATAGCACAGCATACGATGGATCCTGCGACAGTCGATCCAGTTCAGTGTGCTAGCCACGTCATCGGTAGACCTTTTTTCTCAAAGAGCACAGCAAAGCATATTATGGATCCACCAGTCATTCCAGTTCAGCGTTATTGCCAAGTCATTGCTGGATCGTCTACCACCCAGGAGATGCTAATTGAGATTTCGCCATTTCCAAAATCAGTGTCTTAAGGGCTAGCAAGAAACACGTAGAGGAAAATCACTGGATCTCATGTTCTGGCAACCAGTTCTTTTATGGCCGAAGTTAAGCCCAAGTCCAAAATAAAAAAAGAGAAGGAAAATCGCAAGAGCGTTAGGCTCGAAAGCAGATGAAGCGTACTATCCTTCAGGATGACTCAGATTTCAAACTTGTGGAAGATTTTACTCAAGACGCTGATGGCGTCCATGAGTCCGATGCTGCATCCCTTTATTGTAACTAATTATATAGCAAATCGAAGCCAGGAGAGCATTGTGTATGATGCCAATTATATAAGCGATAGTGCCACAGTTTTTTTGCTAACGTTGCACCAAGAACTAAGCTCTTTAAATGTGAATTATGCACCGATAATTAGGTAGGTATAAGTATCAACGTTGACGTGTGTAATCTTACCCACAAGTACATGAGTGGTTTTTATTTTATTTTATTTCAATTATTAAATTTTCTATAGCGTCAAGATTCATTGTTGTGCTTCGTAAATAAACATTGTCTAAGCTAGATTTTTTTATCACCTTTGAATGTTCAAATAAATATTTGAAAAACATCAAAACAAAAAGTACGCCATCTTACGCACAATGCCCCTACCGGGATGACGATGTTGCGCAAGGATATTGTGCATCTCATTGGTTTACAATACTTCGAAGAAATCAAATCCAATCTACCGCTTACAAGTTAGTTAATTGTAATTTGAATATTATGTATTAATCAATACTACTTCAGAACAACAAGGTATAAATACAGTTCCATGAGACTACAAGATAGACAGTGCCACGTGATGCAACTTCGACCCAAACCCTCGCGTGATTCTGTGTGCGATCCCTCCCAAATTCACTGTGTTCTATTTTGTTTACCGAATACTGAAAATCTAGCTAATTTCAACCACTTCAAACGTCTGTTAAGGAATTACTAGCCTATCGATAATTTTGTAGTACCGTTTTTTATGCTTGGAAAGAAAAATAACTTAGCAATTATATGTGAAATAGGCCTTATACATCTCTTCAGCGCGCCATTAAAGGAGAGCGCTTAAAAAGTGCAACTACCCACATCCCGACCTAGGACGCACCCATGTCGTGGAGGTCGCGCAAGTATGCGAAAATGCCTATTTTATTATTCTCGAGAATATAGTGATATGTTAATGTTATATGAAGAGTGCCGTGGAAGCCGCTTGCCGCATTAGGTTATACCATGAACGCTAAATGGATAAGGTGACTAAATAGATAAAGTATTAGGTCTACAGACGTGGCTACTTCGATCGCCAAATATGACGCCTATGGACTTTTTTGTTTTAGAGTCGCATTTATGACTAATTATATATAGAAACGTAAACGATTTATTTTCTGCAGGTTCTGAAGATAAAACTTTAATAATCTGGGAGACGAAACGCGGCCTGGCTTTGACGTCTCTACAACTGCATGTTCCTCTAAGCGGAATTCACATCGCAAGCGATTGCTCCAGGCTAGCCGTTCATTTATTAGATAGAGGTTGTCTACCCATCATATGTCTGCACAATACTCCAGCAGTCTACGTGAAGATGCCCACGTATTCGGCGCCAGCAAAAGAAGTTGACGGTAAAATAAATACTATTTTCTCTCGTTTAGTATTATGGAATAAATGGTCTACGTCATAGATAAAAGACAGCTGCTATCACTAAACATATGAGTGAGTGACAAATATCCCGACAAAAATTTATTGCGTAGGTCAGCTGTGAAACAGATAGAGAATTTTCCAATGTAAAATTAAGTTTTTTCCAAACTTTTCGTTATATCGGGTCCTCGTTCTGCTGCATGGCAAGTGCTTGATAAGTAGGTCGTAAATCTACTCACCGCTCCCATATAGCTCCGATCTTCGATTCTGTCAACAGTTCTTGTGGCGTTGGTGAAGGGACTTTCATGTACTTACTTCAAATACAAAACTGCATTCGTTTATTGTATATTGTCTTTGACGCACAATAAAATTGATGAAACTTAGACTACAACTAAAACTACAGAAAATACTCTTTCAATTTCGCAAAGATTAATTTCAGTCGGAACGCGATATCTGGGATTGCCGGTACCCGTGTCATCCACACACTGAACTGTACCCTCCAAACCTACCTGTGTTATTATTAAATAATAACAATTATAAATTTGATAATGCCATACCTACCAATCATCTAATGACGTGCCCTAGGATTGGGAATCGTAAGCACGCCCATGGCCCTATAGAGTTTGATGGGTGTAGGTTTCAGTGATTCTTATAATCAATAATTGATGGCGCCACAAGTATCCATTTGACAACTGTTTTGATTGCTATACTTACACTAATATGGAACAAATTAGTAATATATAGATTAAATAAGATTGACATATCTCTTAATTACAGTTAGTCTCTAAAGTGTTTATACTAATTGCATGAACCAAGTTTAACTTATCGCTTTATAGTATGTCTATTATTTAAACCTCATACATATTATTATAGTATAATTACAGCAAATATAGCATAAATATAGTAAAATCGTAAACTTAAATTAATCAATGATTGTTAAAAGAACTTAAGTAACATTTTGTTCGAAAATAGTTGCTTGGTTAGATCGTAAAATAAAAATACTTGAGCATAAAAAATTAACTGAGCCTAAAAATAAACGGAGGTATTTAAATCCAAAATTAAAGGAATACATATGATACGAAAAACATGTTAAATATTTGTTAAAATCGTAAGTATGTGCATGGCATTTATATTGCTTTAACATTTAACGTGCGGTCCAGGTTTTTATTTGTGAATGGGCGTTATTTGGTAATCCATCTAATTTTTTTATTACGTTTTTTTTCTTCATATAACACGGAGCACTATGAGTGTAATAATAACACACATAGTAGGAACTTAACTTGTTGAATGGTAAAACAACTGTTTTATTCTTGAATATCACGAAAGTAATATATTATAATGATAATATATCAACTGATAGGGACTCGCTACATCCTTAATGAAAGATATAGAAGATCTAATCAATTTAGAATAATGCACTCTCTGAAAAAGTGTATAGTTTTATTTGTTTCCTGTCAAAAATATTTTTGTTGATTAGTTTTAACAATCACCGATTCTAGTATGAAATTGTAGCCACATATTAGACTATGTATCTTCATTAATAACACTTATCGAGAACAATATTATGCAAAGTGTATGTACATACTTCTTATTCTATACATTCGACATTATTTGAATTTAAAACTATACTCGGGCAAGCCCGTTACCCCGAAGCGTTTCCACGAACTTTATCGTTATATCGCCCCGAGATGAAACGTACAGAATTTGGACATAACATATCCACAATCCAACTACGCCACTACCCGTCAGAATCCTACGCCACTACCCGTCAGAATCCTACGCCTTACGGCCAAGCATTGGGAATTGCAACCCAGCGAGCAGTCTCACCCCCTGACTACCAGATTAGGTCGGATTCCACACGTCTGGTTCCAGGATTGAAGTCGATTTCGCAATCGTGGACTCGTGGAGTTCTTTACTCGGAAAGTCACCCGAGATTGTGTGGCCATCGAGTCGTTTCTAAGGGTAGGCAATAACAGGTCGACACCTACCCCCCCATTTTAGGAAGCATTACGTAACCAGACTCCCTCGTTTTTCGTCAGTTGAGCAAAGCCAGTAAACCGACCAATACATCAACGATCCAGGGCCACCCAAGGTGTTACCCCAGATCTGACCGCAAAGCGGTTTTCACAGTATTAGTTTCTCCTCGGGGATGCTGCCGGATGGGAGCTGAGCCGTGAGTCGGGCCGACCGGTGTAATAAAATAGTCAATAATTCCAGAATTCGAATTTATTTTGAAATTTATTTTAGCTCTTTGCCGATCTAATTCCAAGCAACGCCGTACTTAGGATAACACGGTTTTGGCTGCGGTATAATGGTCATCAGTAAAAAAATGGTGGCTTGGAATAAACCCAAATGAAATTAAATCTCACAAGTATCACTCGCATGGTCGGAAGGCTATCATTTCAATTAAATTGTTAGTACTTTTCCGCGTTTCGAAAATCGCGCAATCGCCGATTTCATTAATGATTTAATTACCCTAATATGGGTATCACCAATTAGCAGGGGATTTAGTGGCATTTCGTGTAAGTTGATTATCGTGCGTGAATACAATATCTAGTACCTAATCTGGAAAGTAAGTATCTGATATGGAAAGTAAGTCAAAAGGGGTTTCTTCTATGTTGAAACTTTGGATGTTCAGATATGTTTTCTAAGTAACAGATGCTAAAATAAATAAAATGTAATAATTAGAAGATTTTCAGCCCAATTTTTCATATAGGTACGAAGGTGAGTACTTAGGCCATACAGAACGTTTCTGGATTATAAGTAAAACACTTATAATGTTTATATTGTATTTGCTCCCTGACAATTTATACACTTTTTAAAACCATTGGGAAAAGCAGATGGCCTAGTCTTTATTAGAGATCTCCGCAATGGCTCCATTAGAGATCTCCGCATTAGAGATCTTCGCAATGAAACAAAAATAAATTATGGAGACTTTATGGGTGATGTGTCACCAGTTTTTGTGGTCTTCAAAAACGCCGTTGTCACCTTAGTGGAGTGGGCGGATGCATTGTTGTGATGGAGTTTGATATGAGACGATGAAAACCATCTTCGCAATAGCGAAGATGTTTCTCACGAACTATTCTAAAACACTGGGCAAAAATACTAACAGTATCTTAGAAAAGTTCGTGAAAAACATTTTCGCAGCAGAGTAGTCTCATCAAACTCTATCACGAAAATGCATCCGCCCACTCCGCTAGATTACAACAACGTTTTTGAAGACCTCAAACGTGGAACTGATAACGTATCCCCCATAAAATCAGGACAACGCATTCTGCTTCTTTTATTTCTTAAAATTAAGGATAAACTTTGAGGTAGACACAGTTCACGATCCCAGAAGCGGCGGTGATAGCATTCCGAGAAGCCATTGTGAATAGATCTCTAACGAAGACTGTGCGAACTGCTTTTCCACTGGTGGTTCGACCTTTCTTGACTTTTGTCGGCAAATCCTCCAAAGGAAAGACCCACTCAGCCGATTGACTCTTCCTTTCAGGTTCATAACAGCACACCAAGCTTTTGTATCCTGTTACGATAGCCCTCCGTTACATTGTATATTGTCTCCATTGTACATAATTTGTCATTGTACAGTGTACAATGTCTCCTGTTGCGTATTTCCCTACGTCGTATTTTCTTATCATTTTATCACACCACTCTACAGGCTTTCCTTTTTTAACGTCCGTTAACCTATGCGGTATCCATCTCGAACAAAACTTCCGAACTTTCAGTTCTACGTGTAAAATATTTTGCACTTGCCTTGTGCCAATGTTCAATATTGTACAAACTTGCTGATATGTAATTTTTTTATCCGATTGAATCAGTTGTCGTACAGCATCAATGTTAGATTCTAATTCTCCATGACCGATATACAATCTTAGTCATGTGTGATTTTTTGTAGCATTATCGAAGATGTCAATACACAGACATGTGAGAAAACAATGACGAAATGACCCCACGCTACCAAGATATTGAAGTAATTTAATTTTGTCTGGTGTTGGAATCGAGGAACCAATTATTAGAAAATTGGCAATGTTGACATTACTATCAGAGCTTTTGTTAAAGTGATACATTTACTGCAAATGTATCGTTTTGATAAAAACTCACACTTTTATGACTAAAATATTGAAGATTATTGCTACTTGTAATTATCGGTACACATATGTTGAGGTTTTTTATATCTGAATTAATAACTAACAATTGTTTGTTTAATTTACATATAATTCTCAGGAACGTTTATAAATAAAAAATGTTCCTCCCGATAAAAAAGATGGTATTTGTTGATGTATCATTTCTAGAAAACAGTCCTCAATTTATTCTTTATTTCGGCGGGGCAGGCGATAAAGGAATATACTGCACATAACCGTTATTTTGATATATACACCCTCGACAAGTTACACACGACACCGAAAGTTACACACATACATAGGTAATGTAATGTAAATTGTGTTGTAATCTTATGTATGCAATCTGAATAATCTTTGAGGATTCTGAAGGAGGAAAAACGCCAATACCCTGCCTCGTATTGGCAGTGTATGTACATATATACACCGAATACAAAATTTCATGAAACATGACGTTTTAAAATATATACCGCGTAGACCAAATATAATAATTTTTAAAGGACTTTAAGTAACCATCTGAAAATGAACCATCTTGCTCAATTACGTTGGGTAGTCGGCAATTATGATAATAATTATTACTGCCCATGTTTCCTTTCATTTATTCATATAACAGGTTTTTCAATAAGGGCGCTCAAGTTGTAAATATTAATAAACCAAGTTGTATAATCGATTTCGCTATATTTATTTTTAATTGGATGGTTGATCGATAGCACTAAATTATTACACCTAAACAATTTAAAATCTGAGCGTCCCTTTTGGAAGATTGATGACATACAATTTTAAGGTACGTCTTTGCCGTTTGTATATGCAATAATAGAGGTTCAACCCGATCCCTACAATTGGCCCATATAACTATTTCAGGAAGGAGCTCGTATCTAGATGGACACCAAGAAGCGCATTTAAATGACGGCTGTGACAAAAAAGATATATTTTTTAATAAAAAATCTCATATTTGGCTGCTAGATGGAGTATTTAAAAAATAACAGAAAAAGTTGTGCTATATTTATTGATTTATTTAGTTCAGAAATTCACAATAATAGGTTGCTTAAAATACACTATTCATACATAGAACGCAATAACCCATAGAAAGAGTCGTGTATTTATTAGGTATTATGTCGCATGTCGCTCCACTAAGCTTAGCTTATGCTAGAGCGGATACAGTGGCGTAGCTATGTAGTCAAAGGCCCTGGTGCGATGACGAAATTGGGCCCCCCCTTACACATCTGCTCAAATCAAAACGAATTGATATAGAATAAAAAATGTTTTATTTCTAATAAAAATGCTTATTTCTAATAAAATAATAATTATATTTTAAAAAATACATTACA
>JAOPUG010000333.1:21560245-21570922 GCA_027564375.1 Micropterix facetella | reverse complement strand
TCATTATATAAATAACATTATATAAATATCATTATATAATATCCCCATATACAACATATACATTTATAGATATGTAGATAATATTGATAATATTACATACATATTATTATGTCCACATATACCTACCACAACCGAGCGTTAGTCTAGAATCTACCGCTCACTCCCCAGAAGTGTAAAAATAGTATTTTGATGGGCCCGACCTTGGTCGGTGAATTCCATGGCAGCTCCGTTTGTACTTACTATACATACAATTACAACTACAAATATTAGTCGCATCTAATTATTCACACTCTTAGACTATACAAGTAAAATATTCAGTACCTACCCTTGACCACTAATAAATATATGGTTTGGTCGAGTGTCGATTTCTCTAAACCCAGTTTATCAAACATAATGTTTTTTATCCAAATTTAATAAAATATATTCATAGATAAATCTGAAATATTTCTCCATTTTATTTTAATCTATAAAAAAGCAAGACGAAAATAAATACAGAATGGGATAGAGAAGAGAAAAGATCTATAATAGGTTAGTTGAGAAAGATGAATCTAAATAGCGACTGTGGGCTTTTGGCGCGAAGAACTATATGGATGCTGCGTAGTTTAAAGACGTAGCTGTTGCAATATTTGTAAACGTTCGGTTGTATCTATACTACATTCAAGCAACAAACGTGGCCGTGTGCCAAGATGGACAATAACAGGGATCGCACCTGTTTCGCTCCACCTGGTTGGAATCGCTATAACCGTCGGAGGATATGAAAGCCGTGAAGGAGGTGCTTACTGGTTTCAGGAATTTGTGCTGCCAAGAAAGACTTTCGTCGATGACTATACCTAAATTTTTGACGAGGCTAGAATGCTCTATCAGCAGAGTAATATCTAGTGACTTTTTGGCCAGTGGATATTGCTACTAGGCAATAGCACAGGTGGAAAATCGCGGTGGGGTTAGACTTCGAGGGAAGTGAGCAGAGGGGTACGTAACGACAAACGCCTTTATTTGCCGTAATGCGGCTCAGGCTTGTGGAAAGCAAACGTTTCTGCGCTGTGTTTTTTTACTTTTTTCTGGGAGTGTGGCGGCCATATGACGAGCGCTTGAGATTTATTTTTCTGCGCCTTTCGTTCAAGGGCTCGGTTGGCGCCCTGTGCTACAATTGTCTGGTTATCGTATTGCGGTATGTGGTAGCCCTTACGACTCGTGACGTCGCTCGCTTCGTTTTCAATTTTTTTTTCTAAGATAATCTACTGTCTGTATACTGCAGCAATAGGCTCACCTATGTGTATACTTCGGGTGTAAAATAAAGATTTTAACATCAACTCTAAGTTTAGTAAAATGGTTTGGTTTATCGATGATAAAATTTATATACGCTTATTACAAATCCGATAGATTGTGATTGTGATTATTCAATTCATCTTAGCCCATTTGGAAATGTGGTCAATATTTGCATTGTTAAGAATAATGGCAGAAAGTCAATCACTAGGTCCAGAATGATCGTAGATTTGCAGGTCATCCACTTGTTAATGGTAGGATACAAGAGTCCTACCATTTACAAGCTGCTATCGCAAGTAAGAGTCGAATTACTCAAATGCACTGTCGGAGACATTTAAAAGAAACGCAACCGCTCGAGTAACTGGTGAAAACAATGGAATTGAAAGAGCTACTGAAATCCGATAGCGTGAAAATTGTTAATTTCTTGTAATTTTGTAATGCAAAAAAACACACAATTTTATATTTAATTACTATGCAAGTCATATTAAGAATTGAATTATTTGAATTAATAGCAGAAGAATGAATTACTAGGCCATAGTGAAATAACTGTATCACCTAAGCATAGTTTTTTACTATGACCTAAGGTAGACAACATTATTTTTTAAATGAAGTAAGTATCTTTTAATGAATAAGTATGATATGTGTTCGCAAATAGTTAAAATTAAGTGTAGGTAAAAAAAGTGTAAATTTAAATTATTGTCCGCAAATAGCGAAACTAAATTCCTAGCACATATACCATCCGATATTTAACTAAAACATATTGATTCATTTTATGTATTTTATGAGGAATGTAGCTACTGCCTTTAGTTAAATTATACTTCACTAACTTCGTTTGGGATTGGTTGGATTCCATCACTAGGTTGCACATGCTCGGTATTCAATAAAGCACTATTTCTGCAATATTAACGTTTTAATAAGTGGACGAGCCGTGAAACATCATCAGTACACCAACATCCGCATTGCTGCGCAAACGTTGCAGTTGCGGGAGTCCCCTTAAAGGTGTGAGCGGAGATTGGGAATGAAGTCGGAGGCGGAAGTCCGCATACAGGCAATGATGTGGAACAGTCATCTAAGCGCCCTCTAGCAGGAAAATATAGGAACTTAAGAACTTAAAATAAGAGGAACTTATTCACGATGAATGATGCTGCGGAATTGGAAAAAAACATCAACATTGCCTTCAGTTGCGACTTGGACATCCTCGCTTTCGTTAGCCTCTCCCGTCCTTTTCCACCCACTGCTGACCCTGTTTACGGGTCTCGGAGTCATACTCAAATATCCAGCTGTCTACTCCAGTGACTACCCGACTCATCCAATCTTGCCGTTGCTCTGAATGCGGGACAATAAATCCTTGCAGATCGATTTTTGCACGTGTTTCTGTTCATGGGTGAGGTTTTGGCACCATCTTTGCGCAAATCGTACGCATGTTCAAATTCTCGTATAACATCTTGCGAACGGTTTCTTCGTTGATATTTAACTCGTCAGACAACGCACGAATGGTTAGACGCTGGTCAAATGTGGTCGACATTCGCGTCGGTACGAGAGGTGACAGAAGCTCCTTCACGCGGATCGTCATCTACCGTTTCAAGCTTCTTCTTGAACCGGTTCGCCCATTCAAACACGTGCGTTTTTGACATGCGTTTTTGTACACCACTTGCAATTTCCGGAGGATTTCTGAGGGTTTTTCACCAGATTTCTCTAAGAAATGGATCACAACACTTTGTTTGTAATGTGAGTCACTCATTTTCATGACTCCAATAAAAAAGTTACTTTCGTAAAACAAGCATAAAACATAAACCAAATGTGCTATCGACTTCAAACTTCGACTGGAACTAAAGGAAGATCCGCATTTTCCAGACATATGTTTACGAAAGATGCAGTCTTGACAGTTCAGGCTGATTCCATTAAGACCCGAATAGCTAATATATAAACAAAATACCTTTGTTACAGTTCAAACTATCTAAATGTTGCATAAATAACTGGGGTATGGCAGTACACCATAAGCAATGTGGGCTTAAAGTAGTAGCATCCATGGTATATAGGCATAAACACCCTGCCAGTCGCAAGACATTTTATACATTTTTTTATTATTACACATAATTTGCACGCCCTAGAAGTGCCTGATGGTCATGTATACATTTACATAATTCAAATTAAAAATACATAATATAAAATGTATATGTCGCAAAGTTTTGAGACTGGTAAGGCAGTGCTTGTAAGGCCATTATTTGCTCACTTGCCCAGTCACAAACTCTATGAAAGTCGCTATGCCTTACTTTTTTTCCCAATTTGCATGAAGGCTTAAGGTTTTTTAACACCCTATAAACCCTACATACAGACATTGATTATATAATACTTAATAAATGATACACGTTAGGTTGATTAAAACTGTTAGTCTTTCTTATAGAGAAACAAATAGCTTTACCTTGATATGATTGATTTTACTCTTGACTACAGAATTTTGACTTATTCGGCCGTAAACACAAGACAGTCAAAAAGTCGCACTAATATTTGAAGTAAAATTAATCATTTCAAAATTTGAAGAGATGAGGTACTTTTTTTGTTACTTCTTCCCTTTAATTGTGTATCCATTATGTAATATGTGCTGAAGAAAAAAGTTATCAGAATCGGAACTTTCATTATTCATTTGATAGTTAGCAATATTTCTTAGCAAAGATGTTTGATCATTTTTTTTAAACTAATCGCGACAGAACAGATTCTGATGCCCTAATTATTATTGTTTGATAGAGAATAATACAGGAACCCTTATTTCCAACAATGATAAATAGAGCGAGAGAAAGAAATAGATGTTAATCCGGGATATGCATGATTGCGGTCTTTGCTTACATTTGTAACCAGGGGCAAACAAGCCTCTTCAATTTGGTTACATTTGTAACCAGGGGCAAACAAGCAGTTATGCTGTGCATGTCGCTTGGTGAATGCAAGCCAATATATGGGGTGTTCAGGACCTAAAATCCTTTTTTCAGGGGTGATTCTGTGCATCAAACTGAATAAAAAACTAAAAATAAGTTTTTTAAAAAACACTTCACGTTTTTATTTTTAGACATTAGACATTTTATTTACAGATTATTTATTCTACATGAAAGACAGAGCTGCATATAAAGTACAGCATTTTTCTTTTATTTGGGCTTTGGTTACCGAGAAAGAGCATTATATTTTTTTCTCAGTAATGAAGTCCTAAGTAAAAAAAAAGTTTTAGATGATTTTCAACTAAGTTTCGTAGTATACTTGTGTAAAATAATCTGTAAAAAATCGCTAATTTGTATAAGAAAAAAAACAAGAAACATTTTCATTTACAAAAAAAATTATTTTCGCTTTTTTCAGTTTGGTTTGATGCACAGAAATACCACTTCGAAAAATTGATTTTAGGTACGGGACAACCTATACGATCGAAGGCTCTGTTCATAATAAAACCCCCCAATCTGGGATGCTTCAACAGCCATCTATATACATCTGATTTGCTTCTAATACGGCTGACTTCACTGTCTAATGATAACTTGTCGCATTTGCAAGAATTTCACATAATAAAACAACTGTTCTGTGTTGCGATAAGTAAATTTTGTAATATCAATAAAAAAAAATACAATTATAAATAATAATACGTCATAAAATTTTTAAGACTTTTTTTAGTATCTATGTCTGTTTGGATAAATATTTTGATTTTGAACACTGACTTGAGGGGGTCTCACCGGGTATCCAGAAGTGATGCCGCCGGTTTTTGTACCCTGGAAAAAAAATATAAATAAATTAGATGGCATTTTAATTTTTTATGCAGATTCAAACAATTAGGTCGGCGCTAGCGGCTTACCAGCTGAAACCCTGCTCCATCTCTAGACCATCATTACTCTATGAAGATAATCAATACCTTCCTAGAAAAAATATCTAAACCCGAAATTTTCTCGGCTTTGGCTTTGGAGGGGTAAAAGCATCCACACATTAACCATTAAGCGCAGCACCAAACTAGAAGTTGCATGATGGATCCGACGCCAGTCGGTGAATTCCACTGCGGCTCTTTTTGTTGTGGACATCGAGGAACGAGAGGGTCTCATCAGATCGGACTTATGCCGATAGCGGTAGCTCTGGAAGTGCAGAGCTAGTGCTTTTCAGTCCAGTGTGTGACTAAACCAATCGCCCGGTGTTTGCCACATTTTTAATTTCTTGATAGAAATGTTCTATATCCTTGTCGGATGTCAAATGTGCAATTCCATAAACTCTTTTTACAAGAGTATATTAATTAAGACAAACCTGCACGGTGGTAGTATATATGGGCATGGAGGTTCCGACCATAGATCCATGAGAGGTGAGGGTCGGATGTGGCAGCGGAGGAGGTGGATGGTTAAGTGCCGGATGCCGCGGTGCTGAAGAAGAAGGTGGAGGAACGCTCGCATAAGGCGACTGTTGACCAGTGTCGCTCAGACCGATCAGCACCGTATTCTGCAAAATGACAAAAACATATACTTCAGTGAAGTGTTCAATTTTATGCAATGAGGGTTACACAGCTCTACATGATAAAACTCTAGAGATAAATGCCTTGGCCAAAAATGTGCTTCCACTTAATCTACTGCCACTTGACATTGTAAAATATCATCATACTACAACTTAAAATAACTAAGTCGAATTCAGTTAAAACGTTGATGGACATGGATGCGATCAATGCTTTTGTGACTTAGCACATCACTTTTATGAAGGAAAGTGTCAGGACGCCGTGCATCGATTGATTTTATATAAATGCCCATACAATCTCACTAGTAGTTTCACATTTGTCACACTGGGCCGGTGGAACTGGTACTACTGCTACAATTATTTAAATTCACTTGGATTTTTATGAGTGTTGTTACATGACTCGTGACAATGCTGATCTGTGTCAATTTCAATGTCGATTTGTAACTTCAAAAACATTTTTTTATATCATAACAAAGCACGAACCAAAAAGTTAATGTATTGATAAATAACAGGAAAAGTAGCGATATACATCGGCAACATGGCCCGTCCCGTGATTGGTAGGTAATCCCTGACTTATCCAATATGGCTTAAAACCTATTCCAACAAGTTTCTCTCGCCACCACAATTCCAAGAATACCCCTATATGCTATGCTTGCTCTACCTATTGGGCAGATCTTCATCCATGCCAAAGTAAACCAGGATGCATGATCAGCAGCACCTGGGCGGCCCAGATCGAATTTGATGCTCCCTGGTAGTGCTTAGGGTCACCCAGGGAGACTGCATGCCAAATTTGGTTAATATCAGACCACGGGAAATCTTCGGACATAAGGACAAAAAATGGACAGCATGCATCAGCCTATAATATGGCCCGTCTTACATAATACTACGGGCGGACCAAAAAGTACTGTATTTTATCAAATTGTATGGAGCCAAAAAGTTTTCTTCAATATGTTAACTCCACCAAAATATACACAGAAAGAACTGGAGATTTAGGTGGTAGAAACAAAGATTACAAAAAACAATATTTTTTGATAATTATTAAAGGGATAACAACTGAAATTCCATTTACATTTTCTGGTAGAAAACTAATCGAAGCATACTATAGAGCGGCACCGTACCTAGTTTTTATTGCTTCATCACAATGACACCGGCTTACAAAGAGCTGCCACAGTCCGGCTAAATTTTGAAATGTTATGTCTCAAGGACTAAGGAAACATAGAAAAAATGAAAAACACAAACATTCAAGTTTAAGAACACTCTTTAAAATGGAATAATAAAACCTATGTATTTTTATGGAAATCTTTATTTCAGGTTGGGGTTTTCTGATCATTTTATTGCTTTTTAATCCCAACTTTTTTAATCCAAACTATATAGGAATATTAAATAAATGACGTACGAACAGACCTGCGTATCTTGTTTGTTATCATGGTGATAGTGTGGTTTCTGGTAGGTGATGTGCGCGGGGGGCGGTGGCGGTGGATTAGCATACAAAACGTTAGGTGCGTTCAGAGAAGCAAAATATGCAGCGCTCACACCGCCGGAATTTCCTCCCATACCTCCATATTGGCTTGGCTCTGTAAACATAATGATATTTAGAGATTGCTATGCAGTTATATAAACAAAAATCCCCTCCAATCAACTCAAGAGGACAATTCAACTCATAATACAATAGAAGATGTATACCAATCCATAATATCTGAATCAACCTCTATAACTAGACACAGTGTTTCCAGTAAACATCAAATGTTATGAAGTCATGCGATTTTTCCTACCCGATATGAGTGATTGCGCACAATGTGAACTATCGCTGTCACATAGAAAGGGCAATATTCAGTATCTCACTCAAAGACAAAATACGAAACAGTATAATCCATAACTGTATGCATGACAAAAAAATCATTACTAGTCCAATGGGCATGTCAATGAGTAGGCCACATAACATAAAGGTGAATTTTAGCTAAAGGAGGCTAGACGAAAATTGAGCAGAAAAAAATCTGAAAAGGCGACTCATAAGGGAGCATCAAGGTGAGATTTGATGAGATATGGTGGGACCCCTCTCTCCCTCAAGTGAAATTTACCCAATAATTGAGATGTTCATGTATTTTAATGCATACCATTACTACTACTACATACCTAATAATTGTATTAAAATATATTGTGTGAATATATTAAATTATATTTTTTGTTTTTCATACTATTTATAAAATCACTTCACTTTTTGATAAAATAAAAGAATTACCTAAAAATTAAATTTCTCACTTGTAAATTTAAGTATAAAAGCAAGCGGGTCCGTCATCTTACGGGTTTAAAATCTAGTTATTTTAATATTGACTATGCCTGGGATTAATTTTGTAGTTTAATCTGTTATAATTATATATATTCTCTGAATTAAAAAGTTTATGTGAGATTTTCATTGACATCCCCACCCCCCACCGCTTTAATTGAGATTTTGTGAGATTTTGACCGTCTATCCACCCCACACCTCCCCCCATTATGAGCTCACGTAATTAATGGACGCCCCCCTAATGGGAAGCAAGAAAGCAGTACATTGGACAGCTGAGGAATATAATATTACTATTAACAAAACTATTTATGAAAAAAAAGTGAGTGTATTGCCTTAGGGCAAAATCTACAAGCTAACCTGTATCTTAAGTTTATATCGCAAGTTTTGCATTGGCTACACAAAATAAATAATGACAAAAATAAATTGAAAAATCACAAAAATATGCATTTGCCATTTGCGAGGATTCTATAGAACAAACAGAGAATTTTAACCTGTCTTATCTCCCTGGTCTTAAGTCACTGTATTTTACATCAGTACTCCGTGATATGGTCATATTTTCTGAAACCTTAAATAAAGTGGATACAGACGTTCTGTAACCTTTCACCGTTGGTTGCCAGTCCTTCTATCAGATCGAGAAAAAGGGCGTTGTCACAGTAAAAAAGTGGGAGAAGCAAAGATAAGCATGTTTCTTTACTCTAATGGGGTCGCGAAGCTCGGGTCTTAATGGCCAACTATGTTCTATCACGGTCGGCCCAACTCACGACTCAACACCTATCCGGCAGATTCGTCGAAAAGGGACGAAACCAGTGAACCCGCTGTGCACGGCGGCCGATTTGGGGAAGCCCTCGGACGATCCTGGATGTCTGAGCACCAGTCAGCATGCCGGCCTTTGCTTAAAAACCTTACTGAAGAGGGATCCTCCGTATCCCGGTTATGCGGTGACATGGTCTGAGCCAAGTGTATCCCGCCAATGCGGCATATGCACTCGGTGATAACTTCAGATGGATGGTTGTCTGAGGCATCGGTCGGTCTGCTGGCCCTTGCCCAATAGCCGGAGGAGTTTGGAATCGCAATGCGACCTAAGGAAGCAGGGGTAGTTAGGTATGTTAAGCTATATATCCTTAGAAAAAATATGTTGGCCACCCGATTTCGGGTGGCAAGCCGAGTAAAGGGCGACTCAAAACCGCGCAAGCGACTTCAAACCTGCGACCAGACGGGAGGTCGGAGAAATCTGACCAAATCTGGTAGTAAGGCCGCGATGGACGCCACACTGGGCTTAAAGATTCCCAGTGTCAGGCGGTAAGAAGTAAGTCTCTTACGGGCTGAGGTGGAGCTTGGAACGTAGATTCGTCTTCGTCCTAAAGTCCTGTGTTTCATTCCGGGGTGATATAACAAAAAGATCATTGAAACGCTCCGGGGTGGCCGGGTTCACCCGTAGCAGTTGACAATCTCCGATGTGGGATAAAATTGTGAACCCTTTATGCGAATGAAACCTGTTGATGATCTTTCCTCTCATCTCCTTAATACGGCGGTGCCAGGACGTATTCCGGTCGAAACGACAATAACTTTCACCTGTATGCTATACGGAATCTCTTCCGTGTCAATTCGACGTATACAAGCTCCTACCGAAGACGATCTTGACATTGTATTCTGTTTCAGAGCGATTTAGGAGTGAGCCAAGCGCAGGTCAGTACGTGGCCAGCGAAGGCTGTTTCAATATCATTTGGCTAAAAGTGAGAGTATATCTGGGCGTCATTAGTATAAAGATGATATTTTGCACAAAGAGAACTAGACAAGGAATTAATAGAAAGAGAGAAGCGGTGGTAAAATGCTACCTTATGGGACACTGGCGACTTGCGATAGAACATTATAGAGTTGGTAATTACCCTTCGCACTTTAAGAAACAACATGAACTAATCGTTTCTTAAGACCCCTATTTTACCGGAATAGTCTGGACCCTTTTTTCTCAAAATGTCTACAGCTCTATGGCTACTTTATCCGGTGTTCGCTCGGTTGCACGACCAGCATTGGCATGTACGAAGAATATTATCGGTCGCGCCACCATGCCGGTTGCGCAATCGCTAATATGTATAGAGCTGTATGGCATCTCACTCGCTCAGCCGCCAGTTGTGCCACCGCTTGCGTATTTATACTTCGATTTACATTGCAGAAAATGGATAATATCAATACAGAAAGGTTTATTCAAGAAATACAAGGAGACCATCTATTTGGGATAATTTCTCACAGGATTATACAGTATACTTGAAAAAGAAACGCTGGGAGGAAATTGTGGAATTATATGTTGACGAATTATTTATTGTTGACGATTTATTTGTTGACAATTTAAATGTTGTAAATGTCATTTCGTAGAACGATCGGCTAAGAAAGGATGAACCCACCACTGTTTTTTTACTTTTATTTAACTTTCTTATACGCCATATGTGCTAACTCTTCCATTTTGAAACGGTGACAATTCTGGCGTATACTCTGGTGCCTTCCTGGTGTTCTTTCTGGTGTCTCGGTTGGTAGCTAAAGACACCACAGTTGCATAACTGGTTGCGCCACCAGTTATGCAATTGTCACGGTCACGGTCATGTTATGTCACGGTCAAATAGGAGCCTAAAGGTTGCCACAATTTTGTGAAGGGTTATCATCAACTCTACTATAAT
>JAOPUG010000333.1:21497387-21508230 GCA_027564375.1 Micropterix facetella | reverse complement strand
TATTTTCAAGACTAAAGTAAATGAGCAATGATTTGTAATAACTTGCCGTGTTTGCGCCGTACATTTTTTTTAAAGTATAAAGAGTCGAAATTAGCCAAT
This sequence comes from Micropterix facetella, assembly GCA_027564375.1. NCBI lineage: Eukaryota > Metazoa > Arthropoda > Insecta > Lepidoptera > Micropterigidae > Micropterix > Micropterix facetella. The sequence goes on along the minus strand of JAOPUG010000333.1, from coordinate 21,508,131 downwards.
AAAATAAAGTAACTCATGAATATGGGAAAAATGTTTTTTACTTTCAAAAGGCATAAGAACTATTAAATTTACTTGACTGTCGTCAATAGCAGAGTTATTTTATTATCGCATTTAAATGTTAGAATCTTACAATATCAATTTTTTTACAGTATTGTTCGAATTAATGTGAACACACTTGATAATTTGAAAAAAGCAACATTTATTAGTTATAGAATAAGAAAACCGAGAAATTAATACAATTTAAGTTGTTTTAATAGAAAATGTGTCCTCCCTTGGCTTTTATAATAGCTTCAACATGTTTTGGCATAGAATCGACAAGTTTTGTACACTTTTCTTATATTTGCTGGTCTCAAAACCATGTATGGATTACAGCCTCAATCAGTTTTTTTGTTGTGCAATCTGTTTTACTAAGTCTATCTGTCACAATAGCACACAGATTTTCAATGGGATTTAGGTCTGGTTAGTTTCCTGGCCATTCAAGGCATGATATCTTTTTGTCCTTGAAATATTTCACCGTGATCTTGGACACGTGGCATGGAGTCGAATCTTGTTGAAAAACTCTTGACCGTTGGCATCAACTTCTCTTAGTTCAGCTTCCAATCTCTGTTATAGCAAGTCTCTGTAATTTTGCAAGTTCATTAAGTGAAATAGAGCTGGGAGGCCACGAGCGCCAACTTCCACCGCGAGAAGGTGAACAGTGAAGCCGTTCTGGGTGACGGCATTTGCAAGATCACGGTATTTATTTAATTTGTACTCATGGTCTTTTGGGGATATTTGATTCACATGGAATGAATAATTCTTCAGTAAGGGCCATCTTCCGAGATAGAGAGTAAACAGTTATATCTGGACGGAGGGCTGTGCATCCGAGACTTTTAGGGAAATTGTATTGTTTAGAGACCGAATCGACCTCCAGAATCCAATCCGAAGCTTTCTTGATTATTGAGAAAGGTTTTGTAGTGGAATGTTTTTGCCTTTAGAGCCATCCCGCATAAACTGTATTGGTTGTTTGGAGGCTACTATCAAACCCTTGTTGGCACGAGCCACTGAGAGGTTAATTATCTTGCGAATAACAGCAAGGACTTTGTCATGGCGGTAAGTATATCATCCTTGTTCTAAAGCCACCTTTCAGCCAGGCAAAATATGTCTAGCTGTGCAAGAGATATTGCTACGAAGAGGACATGAACTATCCTCTGAATAGCTCCAACGAGCAAGGTTAATTGGGTCTGGAACTGTAAGCTGAAAGGCATTTAAATAAAACTTCAGCATCTCTGGTATTCAGTCATACAACATTATTTTCCAATGTCTTGGAAGGGGAATGCAAAAGTCCCCAACTGTTGTCCAGAAGGCCATCAGAATGAGCCATACTGTTGCTGTCGTAATCTCTACTCCCACGAGAAACTTTTTTAGGTCCACATTTCTCATGGTTTTACTGCCATTTCCCAGACCAGTGCCATTCTGACTGATTCCAGCAAGAAACTTTTTGTGGAAGCCTACGCGGGCCTATAGATACTTTGGTTCACTATGGCCACTTGATGCGTGCTTCGTTATTGCGGGATCCTTAGAATTGGACAGAATTGCAGTTTTGGTTATTCTGGAGTTAGCATAAAGCAGAGAGGGCAGTTTTAGAGCTAGCCCAAAGTGGTGTTTGGACCTGAAGGGAGCCGATGGGTCGGCCGGTTTGGCCAAGGACAACCAAGATTTAAAGCTAGCTGTCACCAGCGCATCTAGCTGAGACAGTTGGGTTTTGGTGAAATCATAAATGAGAAAGGGCCATGGCCATGTTAGGTAGTTGTCGTAGATCCAAGCCTTTCTAGAAATTAGCAAGGCATCTATTTTTGTCAGGCAACTACTGAAATGCTCTGTTACATGATCAGAGAGGTCTTTACCCTGATAGGTGATTTTCCACTGATTTTCCTTCCAAAGAATTTAAAATGTTTATTTGAATCAATAAGCTGGAGCTTATTGGTGCTTAATAGAGCTTTAGTATGATTACCGTAGTTTGACTTACATTATAGGATTTTTACCTACATTGTTTGGTTTCTTAGAATAGTTGTTTCAAATACGGGAAGGTGTGGGGGGAGACAATACCCCTGCACAGGAAGGAGACTTTATCATCATCATCAACTCTCCCGCCATAATCATCATTATAATCAGCCTTATACTTTTCCACCGCTCATGGCCAAATGTCTCATTCAAGTATTCTTTCACTTGAATACTATTATGTACCTTGACTTGATTGCTATTGTTAATAAAATAACGCTTCAATAAATTTAATTTTGCCCATTCGATAGAGGCATTATCACGTTTTCTCTGTTGTTTTTTCCTTCGTGGACCAAAATTATGACAATATGCGGTAACAGAATAATTTTCGGAATTCCATTTTCAAATTATTGTGCTTTAACAGCGTTTAGCTTATAATTATATACCTCCAAGCAATAATCCACCGCATTTCCGTTTTCGACATTTTCTGAGTAGGTACTTTATACCGAAGATAGGATACTGAATAGATTGGCGCCGTTTTTTTAGTGCGATTTTCTCAAAAAATGTGGTTTTATCAGTAAAACTTAATATGGCATTTTTTATTTCCTCAAATCGATGTTACAACTTTTTTCAGATTTTTGTCTATGTTGTAGGTATAGTTTAGGATTTCCCCATAGTGGCCCCTAGGTAAAACTCCATTGTATATCCCCCCTCCGATTTCCTGATGGAAGTGATATACGTTGCTAATTTCACATTTCTGTAGCAATAATTTGATTATAGTGGGTTAATCGCGCTAATTTTCGCTTTCAATTTCCTAATTTTATCCATTATATCTATTGAATATACCTAATAAGTACCCTCTGATAGTGTTATCAGCAAATGAGTTTGTAAACGCGTTTTAAATAACATTAAGCGGTTCTCCATCCGCCTTTCAACATAATAATAATTATACTTCCATTGTCGGTTTTTAAAGCAGCTATTTTCAAAGCCCTGTGGGGACGGAAATGTAATTAGTCCAGCTTAAAAAATCGAATTCCACATTGTGTCACAATCGTAAATTCAGCGTTGTTCAGGCAAATCCACAAGCCGCGGAAAACAGGAAAGATAGGAAGGAGGGGCGGCCAACCAGTCTCTATCCGTATTAGAACCCGGACTATACATCACTCGGAACCAAATAGCTTTACTTGATTTAAATCGTTTTTTATTCAGTTAAAATCTCCATTATTTTATATTTTCGATAAAGCAACTAGAGTTTTTTTGTATTTTTTTTTTACGAGTGGTTAGGAGTATGCGACACAAACAATACTGTAGCCAGTGAGTATTGTTTACAAAACAATAGTCAAGTAACAATACAATAGTCAGTGAGTAGGTACAGTGTGTAGGTACGGTATACGGCAATGCGGCTGACGCATTTGTGTCCAGCCTAGATTCATTTGGACGGGTGGTTTTCAGTGCTAAATACATCGCCTGTATTTTTGTATTTTTTTGTAATGAGAACATCGCGCGCGATGAATGAGTGAGTGAGCTGATTGGGAGTATGCGACACAAACAATACTGTAGCCAGTGAGTATTGTTTACAATACAATAGTAAAGTAACAATACAATAGTCAGCGAGACAAGTAACAATACAATAGTCAGCGAGTAGGTACAGTGTGTAGGTACGGCATACGGCAATGCGGCTGACGCAGTTGTGTCCCGCCTAAATCCATTTGGACGGGTGGTTTTCAGCGCTAAATACATCGACCGGTTTAAAATAATGGGATTACTCCCCCCAGACAAAAGCAGAAGTAAAAAATGTGCTACATACGGTCATGAACTTTGAATTTATTTTATACTTAATGATATGGAATTACAATAATTGTCATATAAAGATATCCAAAAAAATTGACATTATTTTAACAGATCAATATTTTTGATGGAAGAATTGGAAACAAATATTAAAAAGGCTTCATAGCCTCGGCTTGGATCGATCGTGAACGTACCTACATAAATTAAAAAAGATACCTGGCGAGTTAGCCGATGACGAGTTGCGAACACTTTCACTAAGACAAGGAATTATACAGCTGACAACTTATATTGGATCGAACGTTAACAGAAATAATAATTAATCACAGACTTGAGGGCGTGAGGAAGCTGAATTATAATTTTGAAATTTTGACTGGCGAAGCATTGATGAAAATGACCACAAATGATTTGAAAAAATGATTTGAACTAATTTGCACTTAAATATAACCCAAGCTTGAATTCAGCGAAATTAATTGCCGAACTTGAAATTTTTAAAAAACAAAAACCACTTTTCCTTTTAATATTTCTTAGTTATAATTACTTCATTTATAAGAAGTTATGTATAAAAAAAAAAGTTTTACAAGATGCATTTCCAAACTTGAGCATAGCTCTTAAATTGTTTGCAACCCTGCCACCAACTTCTGCTTCATGTAAAAGAAGCTTCAGTAAAATGAAGCTTCTCAAAAAATATTTACTTTCCACAATGTTCCAAGAGCGCTTGTCAGAATTGGCAATACTATCAATTGAGAGTAAAATAGCCAATAGTATATATTATAACACTTAAATTGACGGGTTTGCTGAAAAAAAAGGCAAGGAAAATAATCTTTTAAAATTATTATTAAAAACTTAGTATTTTATGTATTGAAAAATTGTGACTAGACTCTCAGAGCAAATCGTCCCTCTGAACCGGGGGTGCATGTCGACCGTCAGAGCAAAGTCGACCGTTTCTCTCGGAAACAGCCCCAGATCTACATTTTTAAAAGGGGTTTTAAAAATTCGGGGTTGTTTCCGAGAGCAACGGTCGACATACTCTAACCTTTAGGTGTTAACAGGTTACGCCGCTAATGCCTTGGACAAAGGTCTGCAAGTAGATGTTGCATATCTACTTGCAGACCTCTGAGGACATGGCCAAAGCATTGATCTGGTGGATTACGATATTTTATTACAAAAGCTTTTGAATTTAGCGTTTATTACTCCATTAGTTTATTTTTTTGCCAGTTATTTTAGAGATAGGCGACAACTAGTTAGCTGTGGGTCATCTGATTTTACCATTTTTTAAGTTTTTTCAGGAGCAATGCAAGGCGCCAATCTGTCCACTATTTTATTTTTTTTATTTATAAATGACTTACCACTAAATATTCAACACATCAAATATTCAAACTATTTAACGTTTGCGGATGACGTCAAAATATATAACGTAACCGTAGGTACACCAGATGCGGACAATGAAAGACGACATAAATTGCTTCGCTAATTGGACTCTCGAAAATGAAATGGAATGTAACGCTGAAAAATGTTCTATTCTTACAATTTCGAGAGCAAAGAATCCAATTCGATACTCTTATATAATGTATAATAATCAAATAAATATAGCTTCCAAAGAAAAGGACCTGGAAGAAATATTTGATAAGCAGCTGAATTTTCACACCCAAATGTTAAAAATTTTGCGATCACGCAAGGAAAATGTTGGGGTTTTTTATATGTAGGTTTCAATTCAATAATATTAATGTATTCAATAATAGGGTTCAATTCGATAATATTAATGTACCTAATGATTTTATTATATAATACACTTATTCGAAGTACCTTGAAATCTGGTGTGGAAATACGGTTAAATACACCTTGATGATGGAATGTATCCATAGATTTTTTTTGAGTTATATTTACTTCGACAAATCGGTTTCTATCCCTCGTTCCATCTATCCTAGTTTAAGGCATGATGTGCTACCGTACATTTGAATTTTGTAGGCGCATTGCAACAATTATCTACGTACGCCTATAACATCATCAAAGGAAATGTGTACTTACCACAAATTCTTGGAAATATGCCTCTGTGCGCGCCAGTTAACTATACAGTAATTCGAAATCACCTGCTATTCAGAGAGCCAGCACACTGTACACATATTATAATTGATAGATTGATTGGCAGGATAATCAATATTGCATTTTTCAATGATCATCATTTATTATGATCAAATTATTGCAAATATTTCAATATTGAAAAATATTGCGTTGAAGAAATTGAAGAAATAACTGGCTCTCCAGTTAAACGTAATATAAATATAAGGACAATTAATACTAGTTTTTTGTTATACTGAAATGTATTTTCAACGTTTTTTTTTTGTTGGAAATATTTACTTTAATATAGTATTAGTATAAGTAGGTACGTAGCGCATTGGCATTGCTTTTAAGCATACACGCTGCAATGTGTGTTTGAATAAATGAAAAAATAGTAGCACTAGACTAGGACCTTCACGAGCAGGGACCTTCACGAGCAGTTGTTGAACAGTAACTTTTTAAGTACCTGGGTAATTAAGTAAGTATTTATTTTAATTTTGTTATGAAATAAATCTCAAAATCACGTGACCGAAAAAACATCTCGAAGCTATTTATTTCAACTTTATTATACAATCAAACCGGTATGGTTTTATGTAGGTGTTTTTAAATCGGCGCTTTATTATGTACGTAGATATGTTTAAGAACCAGTGTGATGCGATAACATCGACGCGTTTGATAAAATCGTCAAGCAAAATAAAATGTAAACAGCCAGTGTCACGTTAAACTCGTCGTCGAGCGTATGCATTGTATGAATTTTAATTAATATCAAACATGGCGCTTCGAAAATTAACAACTTTACTGAACAATTCCACCGCGAAAACAAGTTATTTATCTGTGAGAAAATCGTCCGCATTTTATCCGATTGCAGATGATATGTTTGGGTTGAGCGATGAACAAAAACAAGTAAGTGGTCCGACCTTGTCCCTTTAATTAAATTCAGAACTACAGTCTATGTTTTAGCTTAGGAAGACCGTCTTCGATCTAGCTCAAAAAGAATTGGCGCCAAAAGCTCAAGAAATCGACAAAACCGACGATTTTAAAGAACGCGAATCATTCTGGAAAAAACTTGGAGATCTAGGGCTGTTGGGCATCACGGCTAATCCGACCTTCGGAGGAACTGGAGGCGGTTATTTAGATCATGTTTTAATCATTGAAGAGCTATCTAGGTGAGTTATTAGAGTACCTACAGTTCAGTTGTTAAATTGTCTAATGTGATTTACGTCAAGATCCTGTTTTTCAAAGGGCTTCTGGCGGGATTGCGCTATCATACGGAGCACATTCAAATCTATGCATCAATCAAATCAATAGAAACGGAACAGATGAGCAAAAAGCTAAATATCTTCCAAAGGTTATTATCAAATATTTTAAATGTTTAAATTTCATTTATTTATACAGGATGTCTCAACAAGAGCGCCAAATTTGAATTTGCCACCATTTTGTATGTGCAAGTAGTTGTTACGGTGATGATTATTTGTTGACATCTTTCAATGTACGTGACCACGCGTTTAGAATTTACGTGAAGTATTTAAACGAGCAACGTTTAATTATTGTGAAAATTATTATAAATGGTCACCACGAAACCTCAGGCACTAGGTCATTCTTTTATTAAAATTCTGGATAACGTTTTCGCATAACTGTGGCTCTCGCCAACAACGAGCGTTCAACTGTTTGTGGCCATCGTGCCTTATATATCGATGTTTGTGGCTTGTTCGCATACACCTTCTAATTGCGCGGTCTGTACATGACAGATGTCGACAAATAATCACCGTACTACTCGCACAAACAACATGGCGGCAAATTCAAATCTGGCGCTCTTGTTGAGACACTCAAAGCGTATTTTCAGCTCTGTTCGGGCGAGCACTTCGGCGCATTGGCAATGTCCGAAGCCGGAGCTGGAAGTGACGTAGTGTCCATGAAATTAAAAGCGGAAAAGAAAGGCGACTATTATCTACTGAACGGAAATAAATTCTGGATAACCAACGGACCAATCGCTGATACTTTAATCGTGTACGCAAAGACGGACCCGAAAGCACAAAAAGCTCAACACGGCATCACAGCATTTTTGATCGAAAAGGATTTTGAAGGATTTTCTGTAGCGCAAAAATTAGATAAATTAGGAATGAGGGGTTCGCCTACAGGGGAACTCGTATTCGACGACTGCAAAGTACGTATTTATTTATGAAGTTTTTATTTATGAAGATTTATATGTTATTTAAATTGAATTGGTTTATAGGTGCCAGCAGCAAATATCCTCGGGGAAGAAGGTAGAGGTGTATACGTCCTCATGTCTGGATTAGACACTGAAAGGCTAGTTCTAGCAGGAGGAGCTTTAGGGCTGATGCAAGCAGCAGTAGATGTCTCCTTCCAATACGCCCACACTCGTAAACAATTCAACCAATATATCGGAGAATTTCAGCTGCTGCAAGGAAAAATGGCGGATATGTATACGAAATTAGCAGCAAGTAGGAGCTATTTGTATAACGCTGCTAGAGCGAGTGATAATGGCCATATTGTGAGCAAAGACTGCGCCGCTGTGATTTTATATTGTGCTGAAAACGCAACGCAAACCGCCCTGGACGCCATACAAATCCTAGGGGGAAATGGCTTCATAAATGACTACCCGACCGGGCGCTATCTGCGAGATGCTAAATTGTATGAAATCGGGGCGGGAACTTCGGAAATTAGGCGAATGCTGATTGGTAGAACGATCAATAATGAATACAAATGAATTTTCTGTTTTTTCTTGTAATAAAAGAGAGTGTTGTTTGTTTATATACTGCATGATTATTTATTTATGTAATGAACAGTCGGGACTTTCAGGAAATACTTATGATACTTACCTATAATTTTATGTTACATAAAAATATATATTAAAATTAAAATTATAACAGTTTTTGACAAAAAAAAGAGTAGGTATAAATAATAATACCTTTAAAACATTTTTTTCGAAGTAAATTAGATGAGATTTGTGTGGATTTTATCACCTAACTAGATTTTTATGTCTTTTTTAGGGGTGATAGTATTTAAAACATAGTAACTTCACTTTTATAACTTTTATTTATTTCATTCATTCATATCGCGCATTCATTCTTAAAAAAACTAGAACAGATTTATTTAAATATTATTTCAAACATAGTAACTTCACTTTTATTTCTGTCATTCATTCATATCGCGCATCCATTCTTAAATAATTATTTAAATAAAAAATATTTTTTAATTTACCACGTTTTTAAAACGGACTAAAATGTATCAAATAATTTCCCTAGCCCCATACGGAAAACGAAAAACGTGGGACGCATGCAATAGATAATTAATTGATGCACGAATAATATCACAGTTCATACATAAGTTACTAGCAATAGCAATTCGTCAATTGCAATTCAAATTAAAGTAGGCACATATTTGGGAAATCATAACCCTGATATTGTTGTCTTGGAATATTTGCATATCGCTCAAATATGTTTGAGCAAAGTCCAACTGATTGATTATCTTCAAATCTCAACACTTGATATCATTGATCCGGCTTTCTTGTATTCGAGAACACACACTTTCTTAAACTTGAACGAAGTGGCCGGTGGCGGAGTCGATCAACACATTCTGATGTGGAAACTTATCGCTCTTTCAAAATCCGCATGCAGGATTTGAAGAGCTTTCATAAATTTGCAATGAATCGCGATTGATGAAAACATGGGACCAAATTGTTAGTGACTTAGGTATGAACTGTGAATTATTCATGCACATTAATTACCTATCTATTGCATGCGCCCCGCGTTTCTCATTTTCTGTATGGGACTAGGTTTCATACTTTTTAGTCCGTTTTAAAAACGTGGTAAATTAAAAAATAATGTTTATTTAAATACTTATTTTCTGCTTTTTAGTCTTGTGTGTATGAAATATTGCAATCGATTTTAAACATATTGATGAGATTATGACAGAGACATGTGGAAAATGTCAGGTTGATATCTGTTTCTCTTCGCCTGATCATATGTCAAATAGAAATTTGTATTACCTACCTACCTATAATATATCAATCTGAGTAATTGTTATTTTCCTACAAAAAGTAAAGAAACAAGCAAAATTAATATTATAAAATTTTATTTCAATATTAAAATAGATTAATGCCAGATCCTTCTTAGTTAACATTTTTAAATATATGACTCATTCATGATGCTAGAGGTCCTAGTTGTCGCATTCTGTCTATCTCCATTACATCTTCATTGCACGGTGTCTTGCCACTTAGTTTTGAGCGTTCGAGCTCCTCTATTCTTAATCCATCCAATGATATATCACGTCTTAATGTGACATGTGCCTGTCCTTTAGCAAATAGTGCAGACCTGAGGTATATAACTGCATAGTCTACTGTACATTCTTGCATTTTATGGACTGTGCAGACCCAACACAGGATTACTCGAAGATGTGTTCGCTCGATTGTTCCAAGGTTTCTGAGTGCCGAAAACGATATCGATTTGAACTTGATCAATTGAATTCCATCTCTGCCAAAATCGATACGAACAGAAGGAATATCGGTATCGTACATCTGATCACGACGGAAAACCGCCAATCAATTGCAGTGATAGTGCCCGTTGTACCACTCACAAGTCCTTGCTCTATGTTAATATTTGAGCAAAGCATCTTTTGTTTAAATATATGTCTCATTCATGGTGCTGGACACAGGATATGAAATAGGATCCTAGTTGTCGCATTCTGTCCAGCTTCTTCATTGCGTCTTCATTGCGCCGGTATCTTGCCACTGAGTTTTGAACAATCGAGCTCCTCTATTCTGACACGACTGAAAGCGCTTCCGATTCTGCTTATGATTCCTGTTTAAGCTTCTCTTATTGTTTTTGCTCCTCCTTTTTTAGTTGTCGCTTACTTTGGGTGGCTATCTCCTTGGCCACTGTAGAAATTGCCACTAATGTAC
>JAOPUG010000333.1:21480266-21490278 GCA_027564375.1 Micropterix facetella | reverse complement strand
CATACTAAATGTATGAAACCGATTCCAATCCCACGCGTTGCGACACGCGGCGTGGCTCTAATATAATTGCGGCTTAATTCAGACATAATGCTTTATGAATGAAATGATATATATAAAAATATTGTTTTAAATTACTTGTAAAACAGCTGATAGTACATAAAAATAAATAAAGGGAGCCATTGGACAGCATACTCACAGTCTACCCTAGACAAGGACGATTGCAACATTGCCGAAACGTCGGGTGCTAATAAACTTCACGCGGTAAATTCGTTTAATCTCATCTATTTATAATGTCAAATAACCGTGATAGTCTTCGATTTCATCACATACTCGTACACGCTATATCTTTGTGATTAATTTCAGACTGTGCCAAGTATAGTAAGAAATTGATATTGCAGGACTTGAGGTGAGGAAAAAGGGGGCTGTCTTTTTTGACCCGTCCATAGAACATAGGACGGGCCATAGGGTCTGATGCATGCTGTGCGTCCGTCCGTATGCCCGAAGACTTCCCGCGGTCCCATATTAACCGAATTTGGTATGCAGCCTCCCTGTGGCAGCAAATCCGCGCAGGTGCTGCTGCAGGTCCATCCTGGTTTACTCGACCTTGAAGAGGATCTGACTAATATGTAAAGCAAGCATAGTATATATGGGTATTTTTGGAATCGTGGTAACGAGCGAAACTTATTGGAATAGGTTTTTAACCATTTTGGGATTACCAAACATGGGACGGGCCAAATTTGTTTATGTATATTGCTACTTTTTCTATTATTTAAAACAATATCACCCACTGAAGTCTTCTCCCAATCACGAATAACACATGCGGTACGTGCTCTTCACAAACTCTTAAAGAGCATATTTGTTGTTGTACTCCGAGTTCTTCAACCAATTGTTTGGGGGCAGTGGGTAATATAATTCATCATCCACGAATTATTCTTAAATGTCTTTAAATTCTTTTTTATTTTAGTTTAAACCGTCATCAAATGACGGAGGACTACTCTGTGAGATGATATTCGGCACGGTTGCAATGAACTATCATGGTGTATCATTAAAATTTCACATTTTGAAAGAGCCTCAAAGGTAATAAAATACTTTTCTAATAATAATCATGTGTATTTTCATCTGCATTTCATACATGTGTCAAGTTACACATACAACTTTTTTTCTTTTGTTCAGGCTTATGTGTGCAAAAGTATTCGGCGTTCCGGTGAGGACGAATAGCCAGTGTTCAAAAGTTGGCAGCACAGTCGGAACCTCAGAGACGCATTCTGGCCACCCGAGCAGGTCGCAATGGTCGTCTCTTACTTTACCTATCGAAACATCAACACCTATGAAAATTGACAGTGATTATTCTTTAAGTTTTTCTATTGGGAGAGCAGACTCAGGTACTTTTTTTTAAATATAATAATTTTAACACTTATTTTAATGTTCTGCCTTTGTTTTTCCCACCAAGTGTTTTTAATAATAGTTTTATGTTTAAAAAAATTCACCGCTTAACATGTTTTACCATTAGGCTATAGTTAGCTGCAAGATATTGCTTCAAAGCAATAAGCTCGCCGATTTATTAAAATAAATAAAGGGTTTATTATTATTATTATGTTACGAGTTTTAATCTTTTATTTATTCACAGGATTTTATTGTGGCTCATCTCAAAGTAGCGAAAGTTCTAGTTATATTCATGAATTTTGGGGCAAGGAAGACTCACACAATGACACATTCTGCAACAAATGTAAGCATTACACTTCTTAATTCAATGGCTTAGTAGAAGAAGGATGTATGTTACATTTTGTTGAAAATTCACATTTCAACATGGATAAAGAATGCATGTGATGGCATATCTCTGCATACTTAGTTTAGTTCAATAACACCTAAATTCTGAGTTAAAAATACTGTGTACCAGAAATAGTAAATACAGTATGAAGTTGGAAGGTGTTGAACTCAGCTTGCAATGGCTTCACTGAACATAGGCAGTATAGGAGGACGTCAGACGAGATCGGGACTAGTGAGCGGCCGCTCTACAGTTCTCCAGCGCACATTATGTTTCAGCATACTACAAACCCTCATTGTAGAATGACTTCGCTAGTAGTCGTCTTACTCCAACTTCCACGGCCAAGAGATCAATTGTGGTTGTCACCTGCTATGGGCGAACCCGTCCAGCCCGGAGCGTTTCAACAAATTTTATCGCTATATCCCCGAAGTGAAAGACAGAGACTTGATGGACGAAGACGAATCCACGTATCAAGCTCCACCTCAGCCCGTGAGAGAGCAACTTCTACCGCGAGGCATGGGAATTTTCAAGCCCAGTTTGGCTATCCATGGCACCCTTACTACCAAATGCGATCAGATTTCTCCAATCCTCCATCTGGTTTCAGGTTTGAAGTCGCTTACGCGGTCTTCTACCTCAAGTAGTGGCAATTCCTAACTGGAATTATTGCGGATCCGAGGCGTCTTTTGCTCGGATTGCCACTGGAGATCGGGTGGCCATCGAATCTTACCCCCCTTCCTTAGGTCGCATTGCGCTTCCAAACTCCTCCAGCTATTAGTTGTTAAGACAGTGGCTGGCAGACCGATCAGTGCCTAGAGCAACCAACCATCCAAAGTTTTTATCCGAAGTCACAGCTTTACCGGGATACTGGGGTTCTAGCGCATTTCACCGTATTTCCAGGATACAGGGCCCCTGGTTGTCAAGCAAAGGCCGGCATGCTGATCATTGCTCAGACATCCAGAGTCGCCCTAGGGCTTACCCCGGGTCAGCCGCCATGCACAGCGGGTTCACCGGTTTCGTCCCTCTTCGTGGAGGCTGCCGGATAGATGTTGAGACCTGAGTCGGCCCGACCATGTTATTCAAAGTTGGCCATCGAGACCTGGGCTGCACGACCCCACTAAACCCCTTGGCGAAGAGATCAGTCTTAAGTCCGTTTCTCACTATCCGATCTACTAAGTTGCAGTACTTGTTTACTTTGAAGTTGTGGTTCTTCAGCATGTTACTCTCCCATGGAATTGTAAGTTCAACAAGTTTTGTCGTCTTGGTAAATAAGATTATGTCTACTGTGGTACAGCTTTCTGAAGTCATTTGGTAATGCTTCTCATGTATGTCCATTAACAATTGCCAATCCTTTGCTGCTCCCAGAATTGAGGAAGGTTTAGTCCTATTTTTGGGCTGATTTTTGGCTCTAGGTTTCATAAAGTTGATCTTCTCGAAGCCGTTACTGGTTCATCCTTTTCTGGTCCATGCAATGATTAGGCAAATGGCCTCTCTGATAATTTCGAGGACTTTATCATGGCGGTAGAAATATTGACCTCACTCAAGTAGTGTTTTGTATCTACATAGCAGGTATTTGTAGATTTCCCCCATTGAACTAGGTTACTCGGGTCGGGAGAGTAAGATGGAACGCATTTAGGTAAAACTTAGGCAGCTCAGGAGACCAGTTGTATATTATGTATCTCCACTTCAATACTGAAGGGATGCAGAAATCACCCACTGTTAGCCATGCTTCTATATTTCTAGATTCAAGGTGTGCAGTTTGAATCCTTGGTTCGTATCTGAGCATTTCAGTATTTCTTTATCAGATTTTGCTGTTTCTATACCCAGTCTAGATATATTGATGTGAGTACCAACTTGGAATGATTTGAATGATTCTATCATTGGAGTCTTTGAGTATACATCGTTTGGCTATTATCGCCTTTTGATAAAATGTCGATGGTATCTTGACGTTTAGTCCAAAGTTGTTGTGAGATCTGTACAGTGTTGATGGGTCAGCCGAGTGAGTCAGTCCAAACCAGGATTTCAGGGATCCGATCAACTTAGATTCTAATTTAGTCAGGTTTTGCTTAGAGAAGTCGTAGACGAGAAAAAGCCATGACAGTTTTGATGTCTAATAGCTATTGTAAATCCATGCCTTTTGTGTAGCCAGGAGGGGAAGATTGTCAGTTCGACGAAGGTTTTCATCAAAAAGTTTGATTATATCCTCAGTGGGATGTTCCTTCCCTCTGCTAATGATTTTTCCCCCTAGGAATTTGAAAGGAGCTTCATCAGCCACTGTTGCGATAGATTTACCGGCTACTGTCAGATTCGGGTCGTTTGAGATGAATTGTATGCCCTTCCTTGCTAAGTTCAGACAGCAGCACATTGCGGGTTTAATCCTTATTCCTTTGGTCCATTCGCAAGTCATCTTCCTCTTTGAGAATTGCCTGATTTTGTTTTGGTTGCGGGTTAATAGCGTTGTCACCCGCAATTGTCAGGATAGCTACCGTGTATGTGTCTCCATATTTGAACCTGGATGTATGTGTAGGCTTGTAATGCAATGTGTAAACTTAATCAAGGCCCCCGCAGCAGCTCGACGAAAGAAAAACAAGTCAAGAAAAATTTGCTAAAACCCTTTTATTATTTTAGTAGGAAGGTTTTATGTGTTCACAATTGTATTTCATTAATAAATGGTTTATTAATATACCAACTTCTTACATTTTAATATATATTGATAAACTATTTTTTAATGAATGTAGGTGGTAGGTTTTTATTAAATTAGAGTGCTATCAAGTTTCTTAAACATGTACCAAAAAAATAGATAAAATATGTGTCTACGAGGGTTGTCTCAGAACCTGATGTTTAGATGGTGGTTGTAGTTTGAAAAAAAAATATTGTGGTTGAAAGTACCTACCTTATAAAGGTTAGGTTTTAAAGTTGATCACACTGCTTTGTTGAGTATTTGCTTGACAGCCATCAATAGTGTATGCACCCAGTGAATTTGTAAATTGGAAAAAATTGCTAATCGTTATACAATACTTTCATTTGAAAGGTCTCAGGCCAACCAATATCAAAGCTGAGCTATATTCTAGTCTGAGGGAGTCTGCTGCTTCGTTTACAACAATAAAATATCGGGTGGCAGAGTTTAAGTGAGGCTGTACTAGCTGCCAAGACGACCATTGCAGTGGTCGACCAAATGACGTGACAACGCCAGTAAAAGTGAAGAAAAACCAGAAAATAGAATTGTATCACCGTCGACTGAAAGTGCGCGAGGTAGCAGATATCGTAAGCATTTAAAAAAGTGCCGTACATTACATATTGACTGAAAATTTGGACAGGGGAAAGGCGTGCGCAAGATGGGTGCCACATTTGCCCACAATGGGGTAAAACAGCATTGTCAGGATGTTTTAATCGAGTGTTTGGTGATGTTTCACAGTAATAAAGCCGAGTTTTTGCATCGATTCGTAGCAATGAATGAAACATGGATCCATCATTTCCCACCTGAGACGAAGAAACAGTCAAAACAATGAACTGAATGGAGAGTATCAAGAAGGCGAAGACGGTTTAACATGTTGGGAAGTTCATTTGGTCAGTTTTTTGGGATGCGTGTGGGATAATTTTCATTGATTATCTTCAAAAAGGAAAATCAATCAACGGCAAGTATTATGCAAACTTATCGCAGCGTTTGAGTGATGAAATCAAGATAAAACGGCCACATTTGGCGAAAAGGAAAGTGTTGTTTCATCAATACAATACACCATTTACACATCCGTTATCGCGTTGTCCAAAATCAATGAGTTAACGTTCGAATTGTTTCTTCACACACCCTATTTGCCAGATTCAGTCCCCTCGGATTATTTTCTTTTTCTATACTTGAAAAAATGGCTCGGTGGTAAAAGATTTGCCAACAATGAAGAGGTGGAGTCTGCAGTTAATGGCTATTTTGAGGAGCTCAACGGTTTTAATTTTAAACAGGGTATCAAAGCTATTGAACATCTCTGGGAAAAGTGTATCAAGCTAAAAGGAGACAATGTTGAGAAATAAAGATATGTTTTCTCACATTGTTTTTGTTTTCTTTGTTAGGTCGGGTACTTCTGGGACTACCCTTATATGTGCATACTAAAAGATGAATTATTCTCTTCTTACTAAAACAATATATGATATTTAATACTAAATCTCATTTTTCTCAAAACTTAGTAACATACATCTTTCTCCCACTGAGACCTTCAATTGTTGACTTCCAGCTTTATAGTCTATAAATAAATAAGTGTTTTCTCTGTCGTAGATAGATTTCGACACTTAAATATAATATTTTTTCAGCATTTTGCTCATCGCCCAAACTGAACTCTTACCATAGTAGCAGCAGCTTTAATAGAAGACTTCAAAGAAATTTATCAACTCGTTTAAATTCACATTGTTTCCTAGAAGTACCTCAGATGGCCGGTAGTCAATCGGCGATATCAACAAGGAGTGATTTAAACGTAAGTCTCTATCTTTATCTCTCAGAGAAATGCGGATGATACGCAGTCCCTCCATCCCGTTCATCCTAATTCGCCGAGTTTAGCTGTGATTAATATACACATTGACCTAGCAATATTAGTTGCCTGGTCAGATCAAATGTCTCGACGATCAACCTGGAGAAATCATGCTTTCTCATTATCAAATTCAAGCCGGCTATAAATAAAGTTACTGACAATGGGTTTCCTTGCAATTTCCCTGAATGGCTCGCAGATACCTTCCGTGTTAACGGCTAGCAATTTGGGTATACTTTTTGATCTGAACCTATGATTTGAAGAGCATGTGAGCAGGTGACTGCTTAAGTCTATATGGGTTACGGGAGTACTCGGCATCCGAGTCTGAATACTTTTAGTCAATTCTTTGATGTTATCTGTATGACGACTGTGTGTAAGGCCCATGCATGTACAAGAAGTCAGAGCATAGGCTTCAGAGTATCCAGAATGCCAGAGCCAGATTGTGTTTCAAAATCCCACTCTGCCATCGCGTGTCACCTTTCCTCAAAAGAGCAAATATGCTGAATATGGGACAAAAGAGGCAACAACATTTAGCATGGTATGTTCTGGTATCTACATTCAGTGATATTATTGTCTCTTTTTCCCACGAGCACGAGAGTATCTTGCTGTCCGTACCTAAGCATGTCCAGTCAAATTAGCTTGAAAAGGGGTGGGTAACCATACATTAAATTCATAGCCACGATTTTTTTTAAATTCCATAGTGCACTTACACAGAACACGCATAGAAAAATCCAGCAAATTGAATGTGTGCATTTACTTATATATAAATTTTAATATTATTGTCTATATCTCATTGGGCACAATAGTCCAGTCAATAGGGGGTTTTGCCCTACAAAAGGTGGTGGTGTAGTAAGGATTTTGATATATGTTATTTAGTTCCGGGCCCCAATGAAAAATCCAAGTTTTCGACCTTGGGGGTGGTCGGCGCGGTCTGCCATCTTGGATTTCTTTTTTTTGGTGCGCCATCTGGTTTTTTTCAAAATCATTCCTCAACGGTTGGTCATAGACAAAAAATTCTATTGCAAATTTGAAGAATACTCAATTTCCTACATTGTATGAACGCTTTTTTTGTAAGTCTAATGTGTAAAGAGTAACAGCGGCGGGAACATGAACATTCTTCCAAAAAATTGTCCAACTCCTCGCTTTTCTCATTTTAAGAAATCATTTGTAGCTATTCATTACATACTTATGATAATTTTGTAAATTCAAAGTCAACTCATTTCCACACCACCACAATGTAGATTAAACGGTGCGTTTAATTAAATTGTGGTATCCCCAGTAGGCCTAATCCACAGGTATTATTTTTTTTTGCAAATTAGTACTTCTCCCATTCCGTAATTTATGTCCCCGAGTATGTTTCTATTATCTCTTTTTTTTTTATGGTCCTGGTCGGTTGATGTTGATGCCTTCTAAATCGTCTTCGTGAGTGTTATCCTCTAACCCATGTTCGGCACTGAGAATCTGGGCTTCCATCCATGTCATTGCCTCATCTTTATCGTAGTTGTCTATGATGACCGCTGGTGTATTCTCGCATGATTCACCACGGCAGAGTCCGCATGCAAAAAAGCACTACAACCTATCTTTTCTGTAGCTACATGCTCCACCGCACCCCTTCTTGCAATTGCATGCAATGACATTTAATAAGGTATCTGGGGCAGGTTTCTCTGTCATTAGTAAAGGAGTGATCCCGTTGGTACCAAGTTTTCAGCCTCAGGCGGATAGATTTTTTGTAGGAGTCCACACCATTTCTGGACTTGGTGGTAGGTCCTAAACGCATGGTACTGTGCTGCGTCCTTCGTTGGTGGTTCAAAATTTTTCAATTATTCAAAACGTATCGAAGCCACTTACTTAAAACATTTTGTTCAATTTTTCAATTGTTCAAAAAGTTTAATTTTTATGAATCACTTTAATTTTTATGAATCACAATTAGTTTAACCGTTTAACCTGGAAGTCGGTGAATATAGAGATATAGAAACCCAAAACTATATATGTGATACCAAATGTGAAAATCTGCCCTCCTCTTGCTAAATTTTTTATTTTATTTCTGGTAGATAGGTTTCATTGTTGACGATTTGAGATCCAAGATAATAGGGATGTTCATTCACATCTGACACATGCGCGTAAACATCTTGCCATCGTTCCCAAACACGTGAAAATAAATTTCCAAAGAGTTTCTCTTTTTTTTTCGGCGATTGTGTGGAATCGGCTGAGAGCGGCTTTGCGAGCCCTATCGATGCCTGCATTCAAACTTGCTTATAAGAAAGTTAATGAAGGCATATATCTTTTTTCCCTTTTGTTTTATGTTGCATTTTAATGTTTGTTTTTCTTTGTTTATATTCAACCTAATATAATAATATACTCGCCTAATATATACTAATTTCATTTTGTATTTTTTCACACTGTTAAACCAGAAACCCTATAGACCTGACGTTCAATCAGAGGACATTCCTATTTCCACTGTGATTTGATCGAGCGACCCTTGTCAGGTGTGGCTTAAATTCCAATCTCTGTTATACATAGTATGTTGTAATTTTGGCTACAAATAAAAAACCTATTCGATGCGATAGCTTCGCATTGTTTCTCTGTTGTGTTACTGTAACCGAGTTAATTTTCTTTCAGTTACACCAGTGTAGTCTCAGCGGCGGCACTACAACGGATAGTTTGATGAGTTATAGCAGTAGTGCCAGCGGCGGCTCTGCGAGGAGAATAAAATTGGGTTTAGCAATAATAGTATCGTTGACGGAGAAACTTGAAATGTATGTATGCTTTTAGGTCAGCAAAATCATTCAGAATAAAATCGCTATTATTACGAAATATATTTTAGTGTTGCTTTTTATTTCTTATTAGGGAAATGTTACGGTACTTACTGCAGCACTCGCCCCAACTGGAATCGATGTTGATGCGTTTAGCAGCCGCTGCGACGACCGCCGGAATGTGCAGAAGTAAAAGAAAAAACAGCAGAAGCGGAGACGGTTTCATTTCTGCTTTGAATTATGCGGCAAATGATATTGTTCTAGCGTAAGTCGAAAAGTTTATGTTATCCATGATTGATTACTAATTGCAATATTTCCACAGATTAGAAAACCTCATGGGGGGGCCCCGCGTCCCATCGCTTTGGCTCAATTTCATTTCCGTTAAAGAAGACAGTAAAGCTAGTAATGTTCTTTATGAAAGGCTCGTTCAGAATTTATCTGTTTTGCTGTCGACCGCTGATACGAAAGATACAAATTTGTAAGTATATTATTATTTTTGTTACTAGCCGTTACTCTGCATAGCGCTCGGGCCCGCAGCCCACATCAGTATTTGAATAGGTGACCGCATGAGTACCTGACCGTGTGATGCTATAGAAAATGCCCATCTAGAAGATGTTGCACTAGGCAACAAGGCAAGTTCCACCAAAAGGCAGCAGCCTTTTAGCCTTGTGGGTATAAAAAAAAGGACTCAAGTTGACAGTGCTCCCATACAATCGTACTCCCACAATCTTTCTGAAACTTGTTGGTACAGAATCGTTTTTACTACTAAATACACCCTTGTGCAAATTAATGTGGACAAAGCATATTATTCATACTGGTATAGATTTTGGCTTCAAATTTCGTTATGGCAACACTATTAGCAGCTGTCAATGTCACATAAATGTCAGTTAACCTCAATCGTACACACAGGCGTATTGTTGCACGAGTAATTTACAAATTTTTGAGAGTTTCCACTTTCTGACGTTACGTCTGAGATTTTTTACTTT